>JAGDQP010009416.1:0-17352 GCA_022664845.1 Lepisma saccharinum | reverse complement strand
CTATTCATTATCCTTTGATTGATAGACAAAATAGAACTGTTATATATTGTTTTCCGTATACTTTTTAGTGAATCTTCCAAAACATTGATTAACTATTCCATAACAAATCGGAAATAGCTAAGTACTTTCGCTGTTTGTGGGCAAGATATGTTTATTTCTTCAGTATTACATTTCACACGTATCTTAATAGCAGTTATTATAAATTTTACGAAGTTTTTGTGCGTGATAAATGATTCTGACCTTGGAGAAAAGGAGAATTATTAATGATATTGTATTTCTTTCTTAAATATTTAATAATGAAGTTGATGGTACAGACTTAACCGCAGCTATTTGACTAAAAGTTCCCTCACTTTGGACTCATATGCGAAACAATGAGTTTTACTTCTGTCACAAGGCCAGAACAAATTCTATGTTAAAGTCTCCCATATGGTGAACTTGTACTGCTTATAATAAGTACTTGGAAACAGATAACGAAATAGATATCACCAATATGGCAAAAAGAGGTATACGCTCTAGACGGATTCAATATATGTCAATATACTAACTAAAATTTTATTTTATGGTAACTATATTATATTCTGCTTTATGCAACGGGAAAATTATTATTATTATTTTGTTAATTCTATCTTGAGAAAATTATGTTAATGTCTTTGTCTGTGTGATTGGGTTTATATATATTTTTCTTTTTTTTCTCTCTATCTCGTGGAACCTATATTGGTAACTGTTTTGTTTTATGTGATTGGGTTTGTAAAGGTTTTTTTTTATGTGTACAACTTGAATTATTTCATTATGCAATGGAAGACTTTAATTAGGCATTAGTCTGTTGTTTTCCAAATAAATAAATAAGTCTTGTAATTAAACTGATGCTATGATATTTTTCATTGCACATGTTAAAAGATTATAAACTGGCTTTTCTTTTCTTTTATATATTATTTTCGTTAATCATTGTAACATGAAATAAGTTAGGTTCACTAAGAATTATCGTGTATTTTTTTACAGAAATATATAGGTATTGTATTATGTTGTGGTGTTCCTCAAAATATCTTCAAACTAGGCGAAGGCAAACACAATCATATACACACTCTATTAGAATATTTTTATAGGAAATATTTAATATAAATAATATTGATAATACTAAACATTGAATTCTGTTTCAGTACTTCTTATTAATTTTATTTCATTTTAAATAGGCTAGTGTTGTATTAATTTTCGCCCACGTTATGTTGTATCGGGCTTAATAGCTGAAACTTAAATTCTGACTTCTGAATCTATATTTCGCTAATGGTTTCTATAATTATTTTTAGGTAAACGAAAAGAAAGAAAGATTTTTCACACAAGTATGTAGTTAAGAAATTAACTATTTTCATAGATTTTCCTGATAGACCCGGAAGATCTATAACTGAACCAAAATTTGGAACGGATTGTTCCTTGAACCACACTTGCATAACACCGCCCCTGAATATTTCTACGAGCTTGTCTTCTGCTGCTTTGCTATCCTCTAGTTCGTATACGATAATTGAAAATAAAGCTTTAATCCAGTTTCTGCTAGTATCGAGGATGGAAAAGTATTCATAGAAGCTACATCGCAATTGTTTTAAATATTCTCTTCAGCGGTGTCCTCAGAACTCTTTATCGGTGAATCCAAGAACATTTGTAAGATTTGGAAATGTTTCGTAAACATTGGTTCTATAGGCGATCAAACCACAATTCAATCTCTTTCATCACTGATTCAAACTTATCTCTAACTAAATATCCAACTTTTTATCATTAAAGATTTATGTTGAGCGTTTGTACATCGGACAAGACCTTTACTCCATGAATTTTACTAAAATAAAGTGAACATTTTTTATGTTCTTTTCGGCGATACGTAAAATTTGGAACAGTAATAAGTAAACTGGGCATGAAGCCGAAACACATTACAGCAATAATAGCGCATCCTTTTACAAATAAGGTAGTTCAGCCATATAACGGCACTGAGCCCTTTAACGCCACCCCCGGTAGTTTGGAAACGAGAACAACTGGCAGGAATTCAGAAGTACAGGGATAAATTGCCACACCTTTTAAACTAACTTCTGCAAGACAATTGTTCAGCGCCGAGTTATCTTGTATTCCAAATATCTCAAAAATGTCGGAGTACGTAAGTGCATGCTTTGCTGAGTGTTACTGGGTGAATGTTATATAAGCTAAACTTTTTAGACTAATTTCAGAAATCATAGATTTGTTCTTTCTGTTTATTGATCAACTGTTTTTTTCTATTGTAGAATATGCGATTTTAAAAATTAAAAGGGACTATCATTGAATGGTTTGGAATCAACTGTTCGTATACGCGGATGATGTAGATTTAATAGGGGACGATATAGATGCACTACAAAGCAACACCGATATCTAAGTAAATGTTATCTCCCAACAATCGGGGATCCGGGAACTGTGCATATATTTTGATTCCAATATGGCCACCCAAAAATGTTTCTAAACGACTCGTGCTAGAAAAACGAATTTTGGTATGAAAGTACAGTATCACTAGACGCTTACGAAAAGTATTAAACTGTTCAAAATGTCACCACCTTGAATCCAATATGGCCACCCAAAGGTTTTTACCAAACAGCTCGTGCAATTAACATTTTATATAGTAATGTTCGGGAATAACGTGCACATAAGATTTTCCATCGGCTACCGTATTAATCCTTATAGCTCCGATAACCTTTGATGTCTGCGTATTTTAGATTTCTTCTCCGTGTACATATTCCCGATTGTTGGGAGAGTGCGTGTAAATGAAAATTAACACCTAATACCTCCATAGGGCACAGTAGACAGAAGACCGTTCGTCCTTACATTTGTGCCTGAATCTAAATCATTTGACCTACAACTTGTTTTTATATATTTTTTTAAAAAAAAAACACTGAACTGCTGAACAAGACTATATTATTCATAAAAATTAAATTACATGTAACGTTTCGACCTTCTAGCCAAGATCCTCATCAGACATACACTCTCTGATGATTTATATATTTTAAATGAGTATTTGGCGACCATGTTGGCTTCACGGTGGGGACATTGTGAATAGTTTGTAATGTTTTCACAACCTGCTAGTGATAATGCACAATTATATCAAATCTCGCTTTTGCAGCACGAGCTATTTGGTAAAAGCTTTTGGACGGCCTTATTGGATTCAAGATGGTGACATTTTGAACAATTTAATATTTCTCGTTAAAGTCTAGTGATACTGTACTTTCATACCAAAATTCGTTTTTCTAGCACGAGTCGTTTAGAAAATGATATTTTGGGTGGCCGTATTGGATTCAATATGGCGACTTCCGAGCCTTTCGATCCAACAAATGTGTTGTATTTGGAAATACATCAGTCTGCAAAATATTAAGTCAATCTGTCAACGGGAAGTAGGTGCGACGTTGATTGGGATGACATTTGGGCGGCTATTTTGGATTTACCCTTTGCTGTCGGTACGGCAGATTTTGCCCGTATTCCTTCGTGACCCTCCTCTATCTAAATATATGCACAGTTCCCGGATCCCCGATTGTTGGGAGATAACATTTACTTAGATATCGGTGTTGCTTTGTAGTGCATCTATATCGTCCCCTATTAAATCTACATCATCCGCGTATACGAACAGTTGATTCCAAACCATTCAATGATAGTCCCTTTTAATTTTTAAAATCGCATATTCTACAATAGAAAAAAACAGTTGATCAATAAACAGAAAGAACAAATCTATGATTTCTGAAATTAGTCTAAAAAGTTTAGCTTATATAACATTCACCCAGTAACACTCAGCAAAGCATGCACTTACGCACTCCAACATTTTGGAGATATTTGGAATAGAAGATAACTCGGCACTGAACAATTGCGCTTATGAAGCTAACATCTTGCAGAAGTTAGTTTAAAAGGTGTGCCAAATTTGAACCCACTATGAAAAAAATTTGTGGGTAGCCTTGAACCAGATGACAACATGGAAATGACGTACAGGTCTGTGGCAATACAATACTGTCCCAAGTATGAGATCGTTTTACTTGAGTCCACCTAAAACTGTAGGTCCCTTCCTTGGGACATAAACATCACTTACATCTGATCAAAGTTAATTGAAAATCATCGTTGATTTACCTTGTCGAGGAACCATCGAACCATAAACTTGCCTCCGGACAGGACACATACCACCACCATCATAATCGCCAGCAACAGCTTGTAAATATCCACGTCATTAATAAAGAAGTATTTATTTACATTATCGTTTTGTTCTAATATTACATCGTGCTGTAACTTTTACTTCAACCTTGTCTTTTGAACAGTTAGTTACCAGAATCCTGCATCCATCGTATGTTAGTAGCGAAGCATGAAACACGAGTTTTGATCTGCATTTCAAACGCTTCTTATTGTGTGCATCTCATTGACCTTATTGTAGATTATTCTCTGCCAGGTGTACTGTATATTCAAACGATTTCCATAGCGCCAAATAAGAACATCACTTCTGCTTTGTTATATGTGTTTGTGGAATATTGCAACATAGAAAACATTTGGATTCTTAAGGAAATTTTGAAGCAGCATGTGGTTACGTGTTGTTTCAATACACAATTCGCAAGAGCAACTTTGAATTTACAAATTATTATTTAGTGTATCGAACGATGTCGCTGTGTGTGCCTGACTCACCTTGTATAATTAAGATCTTATGTTTGAAATAATAGGCAGGTCATCGTGACCAAAGTTTACCTTGATTGTTCGTATCCACACTAGATTAATTAAAAGCAGCACTCAGAATTACGGTATTGATGCCTTTTTCTACTTCTTTATTCTAAGGACACTGAAAAAAGGTAGTGGAGAGATGGCTGAAATTTTAATCCGGTGTTTATATAAATGTAAAAATTCAGTAACGTTTCATTACTTTACATGTTTGATCCCCCGTAGAAAAATGGTATAATTCAACGTCATGATTTTTGCACGTAGACACCATGTTGGTAAGTCTAACCCTAACAAAAAAATTGCATCCTTATATTCAAGTCCCTTAGAAATAAAAAATGTTTTCAAAATTCAATTTTATACAATATTACAAAAAAGACGACTCCGTTTGGAGAAATTAACTGTGTGTGTAGCGATTTCAAGTCATGGTGCAATTGGCCTCTATTACATTGAAGATGAATTGGTAACACAACAACTGCGCAACAATTACGTGATAACATTTGCTTAGTGATTAGGGATATAGCCCCTGAACAGCGCTCTCATACGTTGTCTAAAATCATAGAACACATGGATTTTTTAGCTATCAATGACGGAAGGCGTGTAGAACATATAATAATGCGATAAATATATTTTGCGACATTACTTTGCTTCCGGTTACCTCTATTTTGTCCCACCCTGTATTTGTGGTATATAGACTTTTTCATTTATGACCTTTAGGCACTTAAGGCTCAGGCCGGGATAGGGGAGGGGAAAGGATTCGGGTAGGTGTCGATCAGGGTCTACGTTGAAGTTGTCATCCCGGCATTTGCATGATGTGACTGAGGAAAATCCCAGGAAAAACTCAGTAAGGATGGTCGGCCGCTGGGATCGAACCCAGGACCTCCCGAATGCTATGTCAAACATACAGTATACCACTGATGATATTTAGGCGTCCTTAGCCAAGGCTTGTCAATTGAGTTTGCTGAGGTAGGGTGTTCAGTTCTCGATATATCGAACCAATATCTATATTTAAACATGTCAAAACTTCGATATTGAAACTGGTTGATGTATGATATATCGATATTTCAATATTTCTGTATGGTGTTTTAGTTCATATTTCAGCTCAATATTTTAGTTCCATATTTCGATATTTTAGTTAGATATTTTGATATTGGGGAGGGATATTTTGTTACCTTAACCATTACCATCTGAAACTACATGTGACTCTGTCTGTTATTATGATTATTGGCAATACTTTCCTCAATCGTTTAACTAATATTTGACGTGCAGCACTGCAGAAAACAGTTCGATGTAACTTCTTCGTAGATCGGAGCAAAGGAATGTATGTGAATATGCACTATGCAGCTCATCATCCATTCTTTTAGAGAAAAAAGAGGAGATACACAAGGTTTTATGAATGGAACGCCTCAACTTGGTTCATTTCAATGTTACCGGAAATCCTGTAATCTTAGGAAGCGATACCACACGCTTGACTGTTAAATGAAAGATTAACCCACGCCATTAATTAGAGTTTCATTTGTACAGTAGTAAGTCAAGTTTGACATAATCCTGTCCATAATGTCATTATCAGCGATGTCGATAAAACGCAGTTCGAATTGACTTTTATTTAAGGCCTTTAGGCATCTAAGACTCAGGCCGGGGTAGGGGAGGAGAAATGATTCGGGAAATTGTAGTCCAGGGCCTATGTTGAAGGTGCCATCCCGCCATTTGCCTGGTGTGACTGAGGAAAACCCGTGGAGAAACCTCAGTCAGGATGGTCGGTCGCTGGGATCGAACCCACGACCTCTCGAATACTACGCCAACGCTCAGCTACTTTTTTTATTATTATTATTATTTAAAAGGTGAAACGCACCCTAACCGAATGCGCCACCCAACTGATTTAACTCTTACAACTCTTGCAACTCTTTCAACTGATTTTTCCTAACTACGGACAACACAGTTAAAATCACATCCATGCCCGAGGCGGGATTCGAACCCACGATCCTTGACTCGACAGACTAGCGCGCTAAACCGTTTGGCCACCTGGATCGGCGTGCTACGGTGACTCGGTAAAACGCAGTTCGAGTCAGTCAACTAAACTCCAGTAGAACATAAACGTGTTTTGAACGTTGATTTTTAGTGGATTTTGTTGATTAACCGTTATCGGTTGAAAAAGTGCGTTTAATTTTAAATGATATTTCAACAAGGACTTGAAATTGTTGAAAAGAAATTGGTTGAACGTGATTCAACTGTTATATTCAGCTATGACATAGATTTCGTTTTATGGTATTCTTTCTAATTTAATGGAATAAAATGTGTGATGAAAAGCTAATTGAATGCCATTAACTATTATTTAGTGTCCTCTTTTGCATGTTATAATCACGTTGAATTTCAGTCTATTGATACATTCCAAGGAAAATTTGATTTCATTTATAGGACGTTAATATGACGTGGTTTTAACTATTATATTGGCCTATGCCCTAGATTAATTTTCCAAGTTAATTGTATAAAAATTGTACTTAAAAGCGAATAGAATAAAATTAACTACCTTTCTCATGTCTCATTTGCATGTTGAAAACAGATTAAATTTTAAAATATATTTCAACGAATATTTGATTTCGTTAATAGGGCGTTAATGTGAAGTGTTTTCAACTATGTAGATTTCGCTTTATATGCGTTTTTCTGAGGCGACATACACTTATTGAGAAATACAAATTTAATAGTGCAGCGATGGTCAAAGTGTTAAAGAAGGAAAAATGCACATAAAAAAGAAGGAAAGTATTCTTATTCTTACGTGATGGTAAAACGACACGTCTGGATTTGTGGTAACTGCATTTTAGATTATAGTCATACAATGACATATCTAATTGGTAGCCTACGTACGTATTCAATAGAATTTGAATGTCATTTATCGATTTTACGCAACTATGGCTAACAAGGAGAGTTCGTCTATTGTAATGTTGGATTCATAATTTTTTGTAACAAAAGCTTATGACCTGAGTGTTAATTTCGCAAAGCATTAAGATGCGTTTCTTCGCTGTTGCCGATAAAATTGACTTTGAAATATTCGGCGTAGGACATACGGAGTTTTTTTCATGTACTAGAATGGTTATATATAGAATTCCCTTTAATAATTTACAAACATTATGAATATGTTTTTTTAAATGCTTTTTTTTTTTTTTTTTTTTTTTGCGGAAAACCCTACTTTTTCGAACTTCGTGATGTACGATGAGATGTTTCTGGACGATGAGAAATTAGCAACGTGCGCTGTGAAGATCATACCTACAAAGTGCACTCCTCTTGTACAACCGTACAATATTTATTTTTTACCGGCAGGTAAAAAAAAAAGTGATCAAGCGCCTTCAAAATAAATAAATTGTGTTTATTTCGTCGAGAGCGAGAGCTCAATTCCAGAGAAGATTGTATACAAATTCAATCGATCGTCCACCATCACTTGTCTTCTCCGATTTTTTCCGATATGATAATATACGCGTGGTGTGCACCAAAACTGACGGATAATAGAATAATTTTTACGAATGTAAATCAGGTGTGTTTCCCAACAGATACTTAAAGAAAAACTTGTTCTTGTAAAAAAAATGATTTTTTATCAGATGTGCTAGTGCGGTGATGTGTTCTGGTTTCCGTGTTTCTATGATATTCTGGTTTGTGCGGCACTCAAGTTAATACTTCTGAATGATTCGGAATTATATGCAAAAATATAATTCAATTCTGTATAAATTGTGAACAATTTAATGTCATTTTCTATATTGTTCTAATTCTACTCTTATTTACATCAAAAAATGTCATATTATATTCCAGGAAGCAAATATTTCTTTGATGAGTCACTGTTTTGCTTCGAAATTTTGATTCGAAATACAATTATTCATTTAAAAACGTCGTTCATACTTCTTACGTTAAATATAATCGATAAACATTATGAAAATAACAATAACATTCTTAGAATATTTGTTTACAAAAAGCGTAATGAAGTCCAGATATTTCAAAGACGATTTTCTCGGCAACGACGAAGAAGCGTATCTTAGTGCTTTGCCAAATTAACTCTCAGCTTTTATTACAAAAATTATGAATCGAAAATAAATTTTCAATAGACGAACTCTCCTTGTAAGGTCGGAATAGGGGTGGAATGAGGATGTGGGAAAGAAGTCGGCCAGAACCTAGTTTCGAAGGTACCACCCCAACATTAAACTTGGGTGACTAAGGTTAACCCAGGATAAAACTCAATGAAGATGGCCGCCGCGGAGATTGAACCCAGGGCCTACCGAACACGAAGCCAACGCTCTGCCAACAGAGCTCCAGCTGCTCGTTACATGTTTAATAGAATGTATGCTATACGATAAAAACTATTTGGTTGGTGCTAATGAGATGACCGCTTTGACACCTGGTGGGAAACGCATCTGACAATCAGCAACACAACACAGGGATCGAATGAGGTCACCCGCCTAACGTCAGAAACTATGTATACGTCCAGCAAACAGGCTGGGATACCCGGACAGTCATGAGGCAGTGTGTTGTTGAACAGGATTGTATGAAAGTGTACCATGGAGAACACACTTTCTTTATCAATTCAAACTGAAGGATTCTACACAGCAAGACACAAGAAACATTAACAGTGCATTTGGTACAGTAATGGCAAATGAACGCACTATTTGCCGTTGGTTTGTCAAATTTCGTACCTGTGATACAACATTACAAAATGAGCCCCGTGGGCACCGACCAACATCATGTTCCGATAAAGTGTTCAGGAATACCGTGGAAGCGGACTCTCGGAAAGTGTTCGTGCCACTACAGACCAGTTAGGCATATCTACACCATACAACTGTCAGTCGATGGCTCCGTTTGATCGGCAAGGTGAAACAGTTGGACTCATGGGTGCCACATGAGTTGACATTGGCCAACAAGAATCGCCGTCTGAGTGGCGGGAAGGTTTCCTTCATCGGATTGTCACTTCAGATAAAAAATGGATCTGCTATGACAATCGTAAACAATCAGGACAATGATTGGATCGTGATCAACGTCCAGGATGGTGTTCTAAACCACCCCTCCACTCACGGAAGGTGTTACTGGTATGGTGGTCTATGGTTGGAGCTATCCATCATGTCTTTCTCAGACGAGGTGAAACCATCACTGCAGATTGTTACAGTGCTGAACTTCATGAAATACACCCCAAACTTGTCCGGAAGCATCCAGCAATGGTCAACAGACATGATGTTCTCATGTTGCATGATAATATCAGCCCACACGTCACGCAAGGAATAGTGCAGGCGCTCCATAAGTTGCAGCATGAAACCCTTCCTCACCCGCCGTATTCTCCCGATCTCTGTCACATTGACTACCACCTCTTCCGGCATCTCAGTCACTTCTTGACAGGGAAGACCTTCTCTGATGATCGGATGGTGTAACATGAATTTGAGGATTTCTTCGCATCGCAGACTCCAGACTTATTTCATTACGGAAACCAATCATTGGCTCAGCGATGGCAACAGTGTGCGGCTGCAGACGGCGACTAATTTGATTAACCAGGTAATGCAATTTCATAATTTTGACCTTTGGATATGACGCACCAGGGGCGGACATTTCATTCGCACCAACCCAATATTTTTTATTTTTTTTTCACGCAAAACAGAGAGATTAGTGCATTAAATTGGTGAATGTTCCACTATCACATAAGGGAGAAAAATCTGTGCTTTCAAGCAAGCACATGTCAAGTTAAACATTGCAACAAGTATTTTCTGAAGTTGTAGAATATATATCCATTCTTATTCATGAATTTCAGCCCTATTATAGATAATGTAGACATTAAGTTTCACACTTTAATTTCATGACAATTGTATTACACCAGTAGCACACTAACGTTGAAAAACTGTGGATACAACGTTAGTTCCGCAATGTAATTTTAACGTTGTTATATGAACCTAAATGCCCACCTGTTCAACGTTTTATTAGACGTTTAATCAACGTAGTCTTTATCGTCAAGAAGTGGACGATGAACAAATGTTTTTTGGAAACGTTTTTTCAACGTTGTATTTGCCTACCTGTTCAACGGCTCAAAACCACCTTTTTCAATTAACCAAAAGAGAACATTGAACTTCTTGACGAAGATTTACTGACCATAGTTTTTGTCTTCGTCATTTTTTCACGTTGATATATTAAATTTGTTTGTAAATTTTCCAACTGTCAGCAATGGTGTTTGACCGATAAAAGCAATGGAAGTGTTCAAGTCACCAGAGATTCACAATTGGGCCGAAATCTTTCTGAATGGTGGCACATCAATAGAATTGTTGGCTTCCGGAGAGAAATTTGTGCTGTATTTCTATGGGTTCAAAAAATATTCTATAAAACGCAATTAAAGTTTCAAAAAAACTCTGAAACCAGTTATAACACCCAAACCATTTCCTCCCGATGATCTGTTACATCAACTATCCTGTTCTTGCAAAAAAGGATGTGGCGGTTACTGTGGATGCAGAAAAGGCAACTTGTCTGTTCTCCAATGTGTGAGCATTGTAGTGGGTTATCATGCTTAAACTCACCAGTTTATTCCGAGGAAGATAGTGTGCATCCATTCGCATTAGAAATTGTATGAAAGAAATAATTTTATATTGTTTTATATCCTATTGTTATTTCCTCGGTAAACCCGATTATCTACTTTACATCTTGTAGTAGATGTAATTCCTTCATTCACACATTACATGATCAATTATTCAAGTCTTACAATAATAGTAAGTCACATTGTTCGCGATGACTGGGCAGCCGCGTCGCACGCCACACACTTTTGCTTTCTCCCCCCATCCTCAGCGTTAGCATCGCACATAAATAAATAAAACTGTATCAGCAGTAGATTCAAAAAAGTTTAGGTTCTATTGTTTATAGGAACTTTTATATAAAGAATATCTAGCGCAAAAAACAGAAGTTTCAAAGTAATAACCTACTTTTTCCATATATTTTCTTAAATTTGTAACAGAAAAAAATCGATTTAATGTAAATGTGAACCTGTAGCCGATTTAATTACAAATAAAATTTAAACTTGGTTCGATCATTAATAACAGAGATAATGGCTGTGTGAACCTTTGAGGGGCGGAAGCCGCGATGTCCCCAAGGGGATTTTGGAAGACTTCTGTAGAAATATTCCTCTGGTAGTGCTCAATCAATGGGGGTAAAATTCAGTTTTACTCTAATTATTTCCGATTCGAAACCTTTATTGACTGGGCTATGATGGTGAAATGTCAGTAATGAGTGTGGATATTGTGTAGAGGTTTGTCTGCTCGAACGTGGATTGTAGTACATGTAGTGTTCCGAGAAGTCAAACTGAATTAGTAATTCAATGAATCGGTGGGAAATAAAAGTCCTCCCGTTCTAAAAAGTTATATAAACCTCCACAAAAGTCGTCTGGGGACTAACCTATTACCACTAATCATTTGCTAATACGTTCGCTTGTAAAAGAAATATTTCGTATTATAACAGACTTATTTTTAACCATTAACAATATTTTTTTTTCTATAACCCAAAGATAACATATTGATTTAAAGGAATATTCAATATTTCATTACAAACTTTCAAATTATCTGGAATGGAGATTCTAAAGAGTTTCGTTTAGTACAGAATTCAATTTCGCTCTTAGTTACTGCAACATTGCAAGGAGAATAAAGTCCATTCACATCGCTTTAATCATATGCAGGAGCACTAAAGACTACGATAATTATTGATAGCCAGGACGAGAACTTTACATGTGAGTAATTAATAATATATTACAGCTTGTTTAGTTATAGAGAGTAATAAATTTTCCCCGTCTTATCTTACAACGTTTTAGCTTCTTATCTCCCAACAAGAAACAATTATTTAGATTTTTTGATAAATAAGAACTCAGTTAAAAAAAAAAAAACTTTCTGGTTCTGTTATTCTAATGTTAAGTTACGTCATTTCAAACGGCATTCATTCTACCAAGTCGATATATATAGACTAGTGTATATGAAAAAAATTAATCGTATATACTCGTAGTTTTGTCTACCGAAAATAATGATGTTTTGTTTATATGAAGTAACAACTTGTTAAGAAAATGACTTCATACTATTTTGATGTGCACGACATTATTCTAGTACTTGACTTTTGTTATTTGTCCTGCATATGAAAACGGAAAATTATATCAAATGGAATTAATCATTATGCATTATCCCAAAGCATATTAAAGGTCCAGACGCGGAATTAAGGCTTAAAGGTCCAAACAAAATAAAGTTTTTTCTTTGAAAAACAAATCAAATATTAAATATAAGAAATGTTGTGTGTAGAAAACCGTTATGAACAAGAAGTTAAAATGTCAAAAGAATATCACAATAATTAGTATATATTACAATAGGACGAACATGCTGCTACCACATTGTCAATAAAACAACCGTTCATTCGATACCGTCAGTCACCTGTTATTCTCTATTTGTTAACTGTGAGTAAATCCAAGACAGAAAGTCAATAAAAAAAAGCTGGTATTGTATTGCTATTAGCATAGAAATAGTTTATTCCAATGCAATCACATGAAGTTCTATTTTAGGAATTTTTACTTTCGTACAGACACATTACGTATCTTATTGAACATATCACGAGTCTTGTTTTCCTTGCCAAACTTAAAAGACCTTGTAAATGTTTCATCAGGTCGTCTAGGAGTCTCTTGATTTATAGGCAACTACACGCGATTTTATCTTCAACAAGACAACATGATTTAATCAAGCCAATAGCAGCCACAGCAAGCAAGATTAGTTAATGGAACTGTTGGTCTCATGTGAAGAATATAAAAGAGCATCTTCCAGAGGCTCGATAGCCTTGTAGCATTAACATTCAGTCGCCAAATAACAGTAGATGTCGAATAGTAAGATAAATCTATTATAAGTGTTTGTACACTTCTTTAGCTAAATTTTCAAATTTAATTTTGTAGTCATTCATCTTTGACTTTTAGAAGGTGTTATTTAGTTGTTTTTTTAAAGTAGAAATCATCACTTTCAGCGAAATTCTTGCAATTTTCTCAAGAATTTTCTTCATGAGTTACAGAGCTCTATGTTGGTGTTTATTCCCGCTATTTCTGCTGCTATTTCATTTTAGAAAGCTATAGAAATAAAAGCCATTCTTTTATATCTTATGTAATTCTATATTTTCACTGCCAATATCATCATCATCGTCATCATATTCAGCCATTTTCAACCTACTGCTCGATGAAAACCTCCCCCAATTTTTCTCCACAGATCTCGATAGGCTACTGTCCTAAACCGTGTAGCTCCTGAAAAAGGTTTGATTAAATTTTTCCATCTTACATTTGGACGTCTTGTAGGTAGTTTTCTTCTCTGGGATCCAATGTAGAACATTTGTATTCCATCTTCCATCAGTTCGTCTGACTATGTGACCGGCTTATCCATACTTCATTTTCTCCGCAATTATGATCATACATTCTACCTTTGTCAGCGAGAGAATTCATTCATTTGCCTACCTGTCACTTTTTCTTAGCATGCGTCTCTCCGTTACTCTTTGTGTAATTCAATTTTTTAGTCGTTTGCGTATTCAATGTCCACATGTCACAGGCGTACATACACATTACTTACTAGAAGTTTAGTCTTCAAAACGAGTTCCATTTTACATTTATTTATTTCATCATTTATCTTGGCATTACATGTTTTTAGGTGCCCTAGATAAACATACTTATCAACTAAGCCGATTTTCTCTCTGTGAATCCTTATTTATTTCTTTACAGTAGGATGATTGTATGATACATTACTTTTGTTTTATTTAAATTTATTTTCATTACTATCTTCGAACAGTCGTTACTCAGCTCTTCCATTCTGATTTGTAGTTCTGAACTTGAAGCAAAGAGGATTATATCAACGAGTAGTGGGTTGTTACGGTATTCGCCATTGATTTTATTCCAAATTCATCCCGGTTTAAATTTATGAACACTTCCTCCAGGACCGCATAAAATTGTTTTGGAGAGATTGAATCTCCTTGCCTGATCCCTTTTCCGACTTAGAATTTATCAATTTCTTGATGCAGTCTAATGACAGATGTAACAGTCCAGTATGTTTCGTAGTAATTTATTACATGCATCTTGGATGTCTTGATGTTCGAGTGATTGAAGTACTGTTGCCAAAGGGTCCGAATCAAAGACTTTTTCAAAACATATGAATTCCGGACATAGTGGAAGTTTATAAAAATTCATTAGTCCTTTCCATAACGACATTCAAAACTTATAATTTATGTGGTGTATTGTGCTAAATCCACTTCGAAATCTGGCTTAATCCCTTCGCTAGTTAAAATCTAAGTCTCGTTCAATACGATTCAGAATAAGTGTGGTTAATATTTCGTATAAAACTAATAGTGGGTAGATGCTTTATAGTTCTGGATGGGTACCTTGTCCTCTTCCTTGTACAACAAAATAATAATAGCATTATTCCAACTTGGGGACATTTTTTCTCTTCCTGAGGCACATTGAGAATATTTGGGTAAGTTTATATTTCGTCGTCTCACCTCCCCATTTAAGCATCTCGGCTATAAGTTCATCTTCACCTTATGATTTTTCCTTCTTCAACCCTCTAAGTACTTTATCCACTTCTTTCATTACGTGTTGGATTTCTACATTAGATTTTCTCGATATTCTTTTCCTAATTCTGTATCAGAGTAGTCTAATTCTTCGTAAAAAATTTCCAAATTTCTTCCTTTTGGTGAAAATACTATGATAATATAAATAAAACTTAGACGTTATACTTTCGCTTTGGGAATTTTCACGCTCATAGGATAGAAAAATTAATATAACTGAATCCTGCATGTTGACAACCTATTTTGGTGTAGTCATTAAAAAAAGTTTTAATGGTTTTGAAAGTGATATATATAATGAATTCAGATGGAGATTGAAAAATTCGTTTATTCTCTCCATAAACTTTCATAAAAAGTTTACATCAGAAAAATAATGAACAACATCGAATACATACTATAAAGCATTAAAGAAAGTGTTGTGGACAAAACCAATGTTACAATAGAAAACAAACATACAGTACATACTTGTGGGATCCTTCAGATTTCACTTGTTTTGGATGTGCTATCTTCTTTACTGCATATCAAACTATTATTAATTTCTCTAAAATGAGAGATTTCATCGTGGAATAATTTTCTACATCACTGCAAAGATGTTTCAGAAAGATCCTTCGAAATTCAGAAAACTGAGATTTACATTATTACTATTAGTAGTAGTAATAGTAGTATTTAGACTACTATTAAGTTAAAATACTGCTTACTATTTTTGTATTTCAACTTCTTTATTTACCTGTATGAACACATGGAGAATAGTTCAGGATGGACCTGCTTAAGGATCGAGAATTAAAATCTTTATCTAGCCAGTTGCCTGACTTTTTCCAGGAAACTGAATGTTTCTTTTTTTTTTTATAGTGAGTTAAGAAAGAATATTGCCTATGTTCAGATGAAGAAGAGGTTCCTGCGAGTGTTAAAAGTCCTACAAAACTAGATATCACATATCAATAATGTTAAAACGAAATTACAAGACATAAGTAGATGTGTGCACGTTTTTTAGAATACACAGGATCTTATGGAAGATGCTTCCCCCTTCAGAATTACCCTAAAATAGCGAAATCACGCGACATTGGTCACGTGTTGTCGTAGTAATGGATCACATAATCTATGCTTAACTCAGGCAATAGAGCTCCCTCATCTCGTGTTAATTGAAAACGAAGATTTTCCACAAAGAAGTCCCAAGCACGAGTTTCATGAATCAATGCTTGTAGACACGCAAATACATGCGTACATACAGAAGAACCCAAAAACACGTTCACACGAGATTAATACAAGTCCAAATTGCAGCTAAGTACATTTTTCTCGTTATGATATCAATATTCAGTTTAAAGTACATAGTTCTGATAGCAAATGGATCAATTTCTACTTCAGATGCCGCTCGCCAAACGCAGAAGCAATATATAGTTAGTCAGTCACTTTATCTCACGTGGATGTAATCACCTCTCCAAGCTGCGTACCACACTTTCTCGCGTGTTGGTCAATTATATATATATATATATATATATATATATCACTACTGCAAGCCCTTTCCAAGTGGTAGAATGACACATCTCCACACCGCTGTGAGATTATTCGTAACACGAATGGGAAAGGAAGAGAGTGGCCATAGATAGCATTTTTCTCGTGATGAATCAGTTTGAGATTCTGTGAGAGCGTTGTTAACTCAAACAAGCAGAACTTTCCCCATCTCCTGTTGATTGACCATGAAGATTTTTCGTATCTATTTGGTCTGCTCTTAGGGAGAGAGAGAAAAACTCTATCGCAAGAGTTCACAGACGCTACAAGAGACACAAAATGTCTACAGACCATGCAATTAGGACCTTAAAACACGAACATTAGAAAGAAATCAAATGGTTTCCATACAGCACTTCCCAGTTGCACACACACGCACACATTTACCAAGAAGAAAAAAGAGCAAACGTTATCCCCCCCTCGCAACAGAGATTTGCTACAAAGATTCTCTTGAAACCGTCCACCATCGGAGAGAAGCGACACGCACATATCCGTAAGCAGGGAGAGATTACACACACACCCTCTCAGGTGAGTAATCCACTTGCAGTGATCAGAAAAATATCGCGACACGCAATTCTGAATCGTGTGAGAGAGGGAATGTGG
>JAGDQP010009415.1:32501-59255 GCA_022664845.1 Lepisma saccharinum | reverse complement strand
ATAGGGTGACTCGAAAGTCTGGCACCATAGGGCAATTTTGTTATAGAGCAGTAGAACAAAAAAAATATGATAAAAGTTCGTATAGGGAATTCAACTATCAAATTTGGGAAATTAGTGGCGTGCCTGAAAGTTTCAAATGGAAACTGAGGTAACGTTTTACATTGAAAACAAAAACTACTTTCAGAGGAAACATTTTTCGATATTTTGTACGGTTTGGGAGCTACAATAGAGCTATTGGCAATGGACAACGTTGGTGACGTAATACTGATCCTGCATCACTAACCTATTGTAGCTCCGCAACCGAACAAAATATCGAAAAAGGATTCCTTTAAAAGTTGTTTCATTTTCAATGCTTATTTCAAAAATGTAAAAAAGGTGCCCCAGTTTCCATTTGAAATTTTCAAGTTGACTCCCAACACACATATTTCCGGTACGCCACTGATTTCCCAAATATGAGAGTTGAATTCTTCATATGAACTCTAAAGACCTTTTTTGTTTGTTCCACTGCTCTATACCGCTCCATAGTCGAATTGCCATACGGTGCTGGACTCTTGAATCACCCTGTATATTTATAATGGAGAAATTGCAAGTTAAATATTTGTTCGTTCCCGTTTGTGTTTTGTCACAGAAATTGAAAAACGAAAGACGGTTTTCCCGGACAGTCCTTAGTAATGTTCTGATAGGTTACCTCTTACATGTGCTAAGAAAAATATATTGTGTAATTAGTTCAAAAGAGCTAAAACCTTTTTTCACGAAACTTTTCTACTATATGCACTTTAATACATTCTCATCGGGGTCGTCCTAATGTTCTGCTATCCAGAGCTGATACCGGGTCACTGACCCGAGCATAGGTGACCCGGTCCGAAACTTGATCCGAATAATTTCATTGATCTGGTTGACCCGCTCTGAGAAATACAATTAAAAAGAGAATTTCGGCGTCGTATTTTTCGTGCTCTGGGGATAGCATCTTCCTTCTTGATCACCCCTGAAAGAAACACTGTTCAAACGCAAGAAAATAATCTGCTTTGTCCTCCGGGTTTCCGGCATGGGCGGATTTATGGAGAGCATTGCTGCTCCCCCCGCAGTAATTTCAGTATGAATTTAAATGACCACCGGAATAGCTTCCACCCTTAAAGTAATTCCCCAACACCCAGGATATCTCTCCTAAATTCGTCCATGGTTACCGGGTCTAAATCGGGTTACCGGGTCAGCCCGGTTTCGAACCCTAGATCCGGTGACTCGGTCTAAAACTTGACCGGAATGACCCGATTAATTCCGTGACCCGTTTCAGCTCTGCTGCTATAGACATATTGCTTGCAGTTGAGCTCTTGGCTAATAATGGCATACAGGAAGAAACACTTGCCAAGTTTTATGTCCATATCTCACTTTGGCCTGTGGAAACCACTTTTACAGAAGGAAGAGAGAGGGAGGAGGGGGGGGACAAGACCAGACGATGATATTTTTACCTGGCCAACAGGTAAAAGGGAGTGAACGCCCCCCTCTCCGCCCCTGAGCTGTTTGCGTGACGAATTTATTTAAAGAAAAATACAAGAGAAAGTGAGTTTTTTTTTCTTTTCCTAAAACTGAACTTCACAATTGGCAGGTGGAGACAGACAGTTCAGGACCTTGAAGCAAGACGACTTTATTACGCTGTTCACAATATTGTACCTCGCATTCACTGGTGCAAGAGAGGAATTGCGTGAGGCGACAAAAAAAAGTTAAGCAACACACCATTTTATTAAAAAAAACTTAAATTTGGAAACTCTTCTTTATTGTTATTTGGCTTTTAATAAAATGTTGAAAGGCACCGTCTCTCCTTGTCTCATGTTCAAAGGCCCCAGGGAGGGGGTCCGATCCCCCTCCGAAATTACGATTTCTACGTAAAATTAATATAAATTATGAATATTTCGAATACATGCAAACTCAGGATCCAGTACTGTAACTAGAATTTTGCCTTTGTATTGAACATTTTAGGGCCCTTGTCGTACGGAATATCTAACATCTCCCACATGCAATTTCAGAAAATTCTTGCCGCATATAAAAAACTACACACCAACTGTACAGAACGGTGTTGCCAGATTTCAAAGTCGGAAATTCTCTCCAGACAGCGTGAAAATTTGCATCCATTCAAAAATATTCCAACTCTGAGAAAATTTTAAATCGAACTTTGAGACTATTTCTTTTATCATGTTCGCTGGGTTTGTCATTAATTCATTTTTTTTTATGTATTTGTCGCCTGTAGTACCCCGTGGACATCTAGGCACCCCACAACGTGGGTTCTCGCGGTATTGTAGTTTCGTCTCTGCCTGGATTCCAGAAAGAAACTGATGGACCACCTCTGAAACGAAATTCTGCATACGCGCCTGGCACGGGCACACTAGTGTATCGGGAAATTGCATAGACGTGTAGCGAGAAAACATCAAAGACTTCTATTTAGTAAAACGGTAATGTAAGGGTAAAATGAAATAGGAATTACACGTTTTAAAAACGAACAAATTCAAAACGAAGAAGTCCGGAAACACACAAGTTGGCAACGCTGAAATTATATATTAATGACTACAGAAGTGAACTACACTTGAATACAGGCCCGTAACCAGACGAGGAGCAGGGGGCTGAGCTCCCTCTAGCACGATCGTGAGCCCTCCTAGCATATCGTAACCTGGACCTCCATTGTTAATATGAAGAAATATTTTCGAGATTTTAAAATAATAGCCGCTTTTGCTACAGTTCCTACGTAACTTTTTTTTTTTAAATTGTAATTATGACTTTTCGGCGGAAGCTAACTAATTTCTTGTGTGAAATATTTGTGCTTCTGCTACAATGTACCTTATACGTAACATCTTTTTCTACCTTATTTTCACCCTCTCCCCATATCTATGTATATAAGGCGCGGATCCAAGGGGGGCTATAGCCCCCCCCCCTGACGTCCAGGTATACTCTGGATAAATATACTTTACACTGGATAAAGTGACACAACTATGGTCTAGCCCCCCTGATCATATCCCGATTCCGCGCCTGTATATATATAGTTGGCCCCCTAAACTTGGGTTGAGCTCCCCCTGAGGGTTTAGGCTAGTTACTGGCCTGCTTGAATATTGCATTGTGTCTGAAGAAAAAAATATATTTGTGGTTGTTATGATAATTGGAAACGTGAAAAGAAAAAGATTGATACAAAGGTGAAACTTTGAAAACGAACAAAAAGCTTAAGATAAGAACATTCTATGCTTGCAGTCTTGAAGTGTGAGTTTTTTTTTTTTTTTTTTTTTTTTTTTAATCATGCAAACAGCCTTGAATATGTGCTCACTAGATAGTAGCAAAAATTGCATTTTGGTTCAAGTTTAAGTTCATGAACTATCTAAAACACACTTGACAGTGATGATTAGATAAATAAAACTATATTTATTGTACGGAAATGTATTACAATAAATAATATTTTATTTTTTACTTGCGTATAGTGCCCGTAAATATGGCAATGGGAAATTATATTAAGAGAGTAAAGTCAAGTCAAGTTAGAAGCTGTTTTGCTGAGACAGATCCTAAGATTGGAAAATCTAAAATCGTGGATTTATATTCTTATGAAAGTTTGAAGTAATCCCATCATGGAAATAAAGTTTTAGATAAAAAAGTTGAAACTTCTTCATTTCGATTTGCCCTCAAAATAGTAATATTCTTCGGAGCTCAAGGGTATCATTGTAGCCCCACTAGCTAGAAGCCTACTATAGTTTCGGAGCAATTTTGAAGCCCGCCAACAGAAGCTTTATTTTATACAGGTCCCAAGGAATGCTCCTAAGAAGAAAATACACAAAGGCGAGAATGATATTAATTTTATTTACCTACTGCTACAAGTTATTATGATCAAATTATACTCCAACTAAAAATTTGATATCCAACTTTAAAAATATTTGAAATTTGTCTTCGTTTTCATGCGAATTGAGACTGATTTTCAATTTGAATTTATTTGTGTCCTTTAGGCATCTATGCCTTAGGTCGATGGACACTGAAGACTTACCACACAGCTTTTCAGTTTATTATAGTAGATTGATGATCGAGTGACATGTGTTAATCTTTAATGAAAAATGCTCTATGGCTCTGTTTTATTTATACACTCAGTTGCTATTTTAGTCTTTATGGGAATGTACTGGAAATAGTTTCAGTGCACAAGAATTGTAAATAGAGATTCGATATATAATGGTGAAAAAGAAATCTGGTTGATGGCAATTATTTACCGGGAACGATATTTTTTTTTTGTTTTCTGACCAAATCTTTTTTATCTCCCCCTCACAAAATTTTGATCTTCTTTAATTTCAAAGTAGGTAGAAATAAATTGATTTCAGATTTAAGTTTCCGATTTGGTCAGTTACCTTTTAATGTAATGGTTTGGAAAACGATAGATCCTTTTCATTTGATTAGCTCCGTTCATTTTAAGAATTCACGCCAGTGGCGGCTCGTGACACAAATAATTGGTGAAGTACTAGCAAAACGTTCATTCATCAACACGTTCCTTCTATTCTGGTTCTCTAACATTTATCCTGGGATTTCTGGGCTTAGACAGGGTACTGATAATGCCACTATCTGATTTTAGATGATGTTGACTAACTTTCTGGCCCAATTGATACTTATTAATGCCTATTTAGTTAATGCATATCAAAATAATAAGTGAAGTTGAACTTCATCAGCTTCACCTGATGAGCCGCCACTGTTTTACGCCAGTGCCACAATAAAAGCAGAGAGAGGGAAACTGACTTCAGACTTAAAAGCAGCGACCTCTATTAACTCGGCCGTTTCCTGTGGACCGATGAACAAAGAGTGAAGAACGAAAACTGGAAACCTTCAAAATATAGACATGGAGAAGAGCGAAAATAATAAGTTGCGCACAGATGATGCGTAATTAGAAAGCGCTAAAGAGAATACGGAAGAGACGAACAATACTAGAGACAATAAAAAATAGAAAGAGAAACTGGTTAAAACATAGACTCTGCACAGAACGTATTGTTAAAGGAAATAGAGGAAGAGGAAGAATATGAATCCAACTTATTGACAATATTAGTTAAGATAAATCGTACTGAGACGAAAGGAACGCATCAGCATGAATTGAGAGAGTTTAAACGTGCCTGGAAGGACCTGCCACTCTGGCTAGAACGCTAATAATGATGGTGATGATTTCAACTAGTACTTCTACGACCCTTATTTCTGGTATTCCTGTATTATGTGAACTTCTATGAAGTTGAGTGTACTTTAAAATAATCACCGTTTCCTCTCGTCACCTTCATTTCCAATATACATAATTACCCACCAGCTTACTTTAGTAGGCAGCTGTACACTCCTTGACAGTATGCAAGCTTCATTCAAATTTATTATAAGTTTGCAATGATAAGTGCAAAAGATTATATGAAGCTTGTCATGGCGTCTGCAATCTTAAATTAAGTTTGAATTATACTTACTAGTTGGTACTTAGCAAGTTTGCTTCAAACTTGTCATATCAAGCTTGTTACAAGCTTGAAATAATCTTGCCATGACACTTGTAGCCAAATATATCGACACAACTGTCTATATTAATCTTGAATCAAACTTGCAAGTCAACTTAGTATAGTCAATTTCAAATCAAACTTGAAACATCAATCGAAAATCAAGTTAAAATCAAACTTATCCTAAGCTTGCACGACTAAACACATTCCAACTTGGAACGCCTTTACTAGTGGCTACCGAAAACAAGGGTCTTTCCTTTTAAACTGTGCCGATGAATGAAGGACCACAGTATCGACAAATTAGTCCCGAAATGTTCAGGAGCATGCCTTAAACAGTATTTGTCATAAACTCGATCTTGTTTATCTGTTCATAACATATTTTGTTCTATATACTAACTAGATAATACACAGTGATTTTCATGTTAAATAAATGAGCAGTCGGTAAAGAGCGCGCCTTGTAATTGGGAGGACTCTGGTTCGACTCCCGGTGCCGGCTATGCCGACTGAGGTTTTCCATGATTTCCCTCGTCACACCAGGCAAAACGCTGGGATAGTACCATGAATAAGACTAGGGAAGATTTCTGTCAAAAATCCGTCCCCTTGTTATTGTTAAATATCCCTATAAAATGACCGAATTGTGCTATATCTGCAGATTGTTAAATAAATTTGTGTATTTGAAGTTCAAGAATTCTAGTTGATCGAGTGATCAACTAGAAGATTGATTGAAGAAAAATAAGGTAGGCAGCACCCCACTTTAGGAAAGTCAAAAGTAGTACTTTAGAGCATGTTCTATTTTCGAAAATCGATGTGGTCAGCATATTCTAAAGTTTCTTTTTATTTAAAAAAAAAAAAAAAACTTGAAAAAGCACAATATACACATTTAATTTCAGACTTACACAGTGATTCTTCCAGACCCCTCTGTGGGGGTGTGTGTCAAAAATCGATAGAAACCGTGCAAAACTCCACTTAAACCCTCCCAATTTCGATTTTTCACACACACCCCTAAACTGAAAATTCTGGCTGAACCCTTGGTCTTACACCCTCTCGAATGAAAGACTGGCTAATTTGCGGGTTTATATATCTCTCGGAATTTTAAGATTAGGGGAAAGAGAATAATATTCTGATCTTATACTTTTTGATAGCAACAAATTGTCATGAGCCAGGCAAAAGGACTAAATTGCTAGTAATTATTTGCCCATTCACTTCTTTGCAAGAGGTGAATGATTCCAGCTTTTTTTTTTTTTTTTACCCTGTGTAAAACAGCTCTGTTGCCAGCCACAACAGCTCTGTAGGGGTTATGAGTCACGATATTATTAAATACACCATATTTACATTCACAAATGTAGATTTTAGGTGGGGCTATGAAAATTTTAGGGGGAGTCGGGTCCCTCCTAGCCTGGCTACAGGTCTGGCATAAAATAAACAATAATACCCCAAGATAATAATATATAGAAACGTTTCAACGTGTTTTTACCCTAATTTGTGTGTTTGCTTCCATTAAATACGGAACTCTAAATATAGAATTGATTACTTTGGGAATAGCATCAGTTGGTATGAAGGTATCGTGCGCGTCGATACAATCAGCTGACCTCTAGAAGTCATCATCCCACGTGCGTTGAACGACTGATCGAACATACCTTTAAAAGGAAACTTGCAAATCTTTTTTTTTAAACAAATAAAAAAATAACGCATGCCTTCCTTACCTTTTAAATTGTTATGCTGAATCAGTTAAATCATTAAATTCGTTCATTTTGCATTCTTCTGTTTCTTTGATTTGGATTTAATTCACAATCCTTTTGATTCACCAGGGAATTATCTCATTATAATCACCAACGACTTGTATAAATAAAACTCAAGAGTTTTTTTTTTTTTTTAGAAACACTATAGATCTCACAAACGTATCTGACTAAATTAACATTGTAATTTATTTTTGTTGTTGTTGTTTTCTTCGGTACACATACATGTAAATATTTTCCGCGTCAAAACAGATATTACTTATTTTCGAAAGCAATGCATTGCCACTACACACAACACTAAGTTACGCCATGCGCTAGAACAATAAAAAAAAATACACCTTTTTAAAAATATGTAAGAACTTTGATCGAGCACTTTCTTCTGTCGATATTTTTACGGTTAAAACACAGAACAGGTGCTCTAACACACCGTCGTGAAGCGTACCAACAAGATCACAAAACAACCGAATACGAACTGGAAACGCGATTCACTGGAACTCACTGGTGTTGTGCGCATGCGTTAGTACCAAGGTAGTGATCCGCCCACCGCTGCTTGGTCACAAACACTCGTTCTGATTCCAGGTGCTTTAAATGACGTTTTGTTTGTGGAATTGAAGAAACAAGAATAAATTTAAAACAATATATTATAATGTAATTATAATTTCCCCATACGTGATTACTGTCATGTCACCCACACGAAATGGTGAACTGATAACAATTAGATATTAATCAATCGAATGGAATGTTTTTGTTCGTAAGTGCAGAGGAAGAATTTTATAATTTAAACAAATTGTAATGCACTAACACTGCAAGTAACAACACAACAATGGCAATAAGTATTTAAATTAACAATTAAATATATTGTCTTTCACATGCAACTAACTGAAGTTGAATACAATAATGATATAATAACTATTTGTACGACAAGTTTCTCGTTAATAGCTTATAGAACAATGTTTATTGATCCCATTGTAATTTCATTGTTAACTTGGTATGTATCAAGTTATGAGATTAGATCATTGATAGATTAATTGATATTATTCTTATGTGGAATGCCAGAACTCTCAATATATTATATTTAGGGTAATTTGTATGTATTTTTTTTCGTGGCTTGTCATATATTAAATTATAGACGCCCACCAGTACTTAGCCATCATTACACTTTCATAACTTGCTCCTTACTCATCTTCATCTTTTCTTTGAAATAAAAAAAAATAGATCTCATATTTAGAAACACTGTACTTTAAAAATCTATTAAGGTTAGTATAAATCAAATATTTCTAGAGATAGATGGCAGCACTTCCTCCGTTTGTGCTGCTCCTACAAATTCAAGTCTAGCGAGTTCAACATTTCAGGGAAGAAGTTCATAACGATTTCAAAAGTTCTAACCTCGCCAATTCCTTTCTTTTCTTTTCTATTCATTGTTGAAATCTCTTCATTGTTGTTGTGAATTTCCAAATCTATAACAATTAAACATTTTTAGCAATGAACAAAAAGAAAAGAATGGTCAGAACTCTTGAAATTGTTAAACTCTTAAGAAACCCCTGATGTGTAGGCAACCCAATTGACGTTAGCTCGTTGCTGGTCGCTCACCTTACAGGATATGTTCATTGGTAACTGCTTCTGCAAGAAAAGACAATTTACTTCTCCAAAATATCTCTATCTAGATTCCCCTAGCTGCAAATTCTACACCAAAATTAATAAAAACGACCAATGGAAAACATCCTCAGTACAAAAGGTGAAAAATCCCCCACCCCCCTTCCTCCCTCGAAACCAACTTCTGCATACGGGCCTGGTGATCGCCGTACAAGTAACTTATAATTCCTTTCAAATACAATATTTCAGCCTTACCTATTTACGAAGAGAAAGGAAAAGTAGAGATCGATTCCGTTAATTTTTCTCTAGCTCAAATGAACACACACTAACTGTTCATTATACAGTTAGGTAATTTGTACACTTCCAAAAAAGACTACAATATATAGTCACGGACTATTAATGGTAGGGATGGTCTATTAATGGTAGATCTAGATCCCGTACATCCGGTTTGTCAAAATTCGGATCTCGGGTACTTGGCTCTTCTGAAATCACGATATTCTGATCCAGCTGGATCCAGATTCGGTCATCCTTATAGTTACAGTTTTCACTGAGTTTTGGTTTAGCATTACCATACAGCTCAACGTTGGCATCATTCAAGTATTACGTAAATACCAATGGGGAGGGAGTTCAAGCTTTGCTTATTTTATCTGACAACGAGGGAGGGTAGATCAGAGAAATTCTTATCTAAGATTTGCTTATAAACATGTTAGTATAGATTTAAAACTACGAAATAACGAAAAAAAAACTGAGAAGTCTTCCGTAAGCAGAAGGGAAAGGCATTGAGTATCTGCTTATTTTTACAGCAAGGGGGCGTGGGGATATCTAAAATTACTCAAATATGTTTACATAATACTTGAACGATATTTTTCAGAATTTTGAACTGAGTGTACGTTACTTCCAATGAGTTAAAAATAATGTTCTTTCCTTTGTGTTTGTGTTCCAGGAATATAAGGCATCCATTTTGATATTTCTTAAACTAAAAATAATTGTCCTTCATAGATTCTACGTCATAACCTATACAGTAAACCCTCAATTTAATGGACTTATAAGAACAAAGGGTCTCCATTTTGTATAATACAGTTATTCTAAATTTTCATATGAAACATTTGATGTACAGACGATTTAAGTGACAGTAAATGCTTTATTTTCTTATCGGCGAAACGGTAAGTTTCAAGGCACAAAATATTGCGGGAACGTTGCATTGAATCTTGTATTTCAGGCAGAAGCTATAGCTTGTCACATGTCACCCCTTACACGTGAGAATAGCAGTCTGTTTTATCCATACACGTAAGCTAAATTTAAAAAAGCAACAACTAGTTAAAAAAATAATGCAACGTTCCCGCAATACATTGTCTGGTGAATGTGCAGCTAGTTTATTGGTAGAACGTTGCTGTAAACTAGCAAGTTAAATGACAGAATCAAGTTGCCAATGTCAACAGTTTCTCACCAAAATCTGGCTCTTTTTACTGTTTGCACAGCACATATAACCGTCAGTTGAGTACAATTTTAATTTTATTAGATGGCAGCCTTTGTCCGTTCAATAGAGGGTTTGCTGTATAGGAATAAAACATGTGAAGTATGGGTGTGGAAGGGAATAAAGGCTCCATGAAGCTGACTCATTTTGAATTCATATGGTGGATCAAACTGTGCATTTCTTTTTACAGTCTAATTTTGATAAGGCACACAGAACAGATTGATGCAATCATTATATCATTATTAACCTGGGATTCGTACCATATTCGGGTTTGAATCTGAGGCAAAGTGCGGGTCCATAGACGAATATGTAATGTCATTCGCCACCAAAGCGGCTTCTTCCAATTTGTGTCTTCCCTTTACGGCAGCTATATAAGAAAAATTCGCCACAAGCTCTGGTTATTATTATTATTATTTAATTTTGATTTAAGGGCTCTAGACAACTTTGGCTCAGGCCGAATGGATGACGATGGGAGAATTGGTCGAATGAAGAAAGTTAAATGAAACAGGAGAACCCCTAGAAAACACATGCACACGGCGTTTGTCCACCACAAAACCCACATAGCGCGATCCGGGATCGAACGGGAGATCTTACGCACCAGATGCGAGCACTCTACTACTGAGCCACCGCGGTCCCTATTATCCTATTATTATTATTATTGGTAATACTATTTGCAATCTGAAATTGACACTTTCCTTCTTTTAACAGAAAGGAAATAAAAGCAACTGGGTGTGGCCAAATTACAAAGTACGTTTTGTATATCATGTTGTTCTTTCTCGGCCAACAAGGTTAACGTTTTGTTTTAAAAATCCCTTTGAAATACGTAACCAACAAAATTCCTTGTAAATGCGTTCACTGTTTTCAAGTTAAACTGTGTCACCAAAGGAAGGGTAGTGTCACTCTACAAATGTTGAAGTAATGGATATACCTTAGCGACCTCTGCAACGATCTTACGTAAACTACTTGGAAACTCTTATGGTATTCGCTGGTTGATTTTTAGTTGCAATCCAGCCAATATAAGGTCTCGTAGCAACATTAGTTAATTTCAGATTAGATTCGGTAGGGCGTTTGCAGCTTCGAACCCTGTTCATGTCGCCCGTTCTTGGATATTCTGTAAAACCAGACGAACAGAGTAGGAAGACGGTTGAGAAAGTAGACAAATTCTGTAAAAACATTTATTATTATTTACTAAAACATAGAATTTAGCGTCACGTATTGTGAGCATTATGGAAACTACAAATATATAATATAATAATACGAAAATTTATTGACGACGACGTTTCATCTAATTGCTTTAGGCTTTTTCAAGTCAAACTAACTAAATTTTCTTACATGCTTGTACAGAATATAAACATGCAGGTTGCAAGTACCGCTATGAAATTTTACCAAAAGAACCCATGAAAATATTTTTTGGGTTAGAAGTGAACATTTACCAAAAATAGCCGCGTGAAAAAAAAAACACTCAAAAACAACAACAATAACCAGATGAGATTTATATTTTGCTCATATGTGATTTAAATAATTTGATGATATTTCGCCACGAAATATGAAGCTTCCCACAGTCGTTGTCATTTAAACTGTAGGAGAACCAACAAATTTTGTAGCCTTCTCTTACAACCCTATCTGTAAAAGCTTTACCACCTCCCAAACACTTAACTGAATTTTCACTGATGTTGTGGTTAGTTTTGTTCAATAGCATGTGCTGACAATCCGGATTTCTTTTCGCCCCCACGGATAGATATATCCCAAGTGTTCTCTGAATCTCTATCGTATGTGTCACTTTGTTTGTAAAAAGTAATTTTGTTAGAAGTTGCAAGCGATCTTGTAGACGCCGGAATTGAGCAGTGGTCTCTAAAATACTTTTTGTGGTCGCTTAGAACTGAACTTATTTTACTGGCAGGTTTAATACATGTTTTTGGATGCGGTACTTCTTCATTAATCTTCTAATGTTCCCTGTAATCTTTGGAATGTTGGGAAAAGAACTCTATTCAGCTTCTTGAGCGAGTTGTTTGGGGTGTGAATTTCCGGTTGCTTAAACTTTCAGAGAACACTTGGGATATATCTATCCGTGGGGGCGAAAAGAAATCCGGATTGTCAGCACATGCTATTGAACAAAACTAACCACAACATCAGTGAAAATTCAGTTAAGTGTTTGGGAGGTGGTAAAGCTTTTACAGATAGGGTTGTAAGAGAAGGCTACAAAATTTGTTGGTTCTCCTACAGTTTAAATGACAACGACTGTGGGAAACTTCATATTTCGTGGCGAAATATCATCAAATTATTTAAATCACATATGAGCAAAATATAAATCTCATCTTGTTATTGTTGTTGTTTTTGAGTGTTTTTTTTCACGCTGCTATTTTTGGTAAATGTTCACTTCTAACTCAAAAAATATTTTCATGGGTTCTTTTAGTAAAATTTCATAGCGGTACTTGCAACCTGCATGTTTATATTCTGTACAAGCATATAAGAAAATGTCTGTGTTAGTTTGACTTGAAAAAGCCTAAAGCAATTAGACGAAACGTCGTCGTCAATAAATTTTCGTATTATTATATTATATATTTGTAGTTTCCATTTATTATTATATTACAAATTCAACTTTACATCCCTTAAATATTTTCCTTAGAAAACAACGGACCGACGGAAAGGCTGTTCCCAATCCTAGAAAGGGTGCTGGAATATCTTCATCACACTACCTTCAGTTGGATTATTTCATTACGATCTGCTGGTTGTTTTAAGGAATTCCAAATTGGCCACCACAGAATTGGATTTTGACTTTTGGAGACAGGAAATAAAGACATGAATTCAGATCACAGGACTAAGGGGGTAAAAGTACTATAGAAATACTCATTTTGACCAAAAACTCTTTGATTGAATGGGCGACAATGGAAGAGGAGTCTAGCTCTGTTCAAGTACTGGCTCATAAAGTCCGGTAATTCAAATTTAGTACATTGCCAATCATTCTCATCATCAAACGCCCAACATATGGGTTGAAAGTGCTAAATTCCATATCATTTTCCTCATATAGTGACAGTCGCACAGAACAACAGGTGTGAACAACTTTTTGACCAAAAAAGTATTCCTGTGGTAGCAGACATCCCATAAAACCACTGATTTCATTTCATGCGACTACTTTGTGTTTTCAAAAATTAAAACCCAACTCCATTGTCGCCATTTTGGAACTGTTCCGAACCGGGTCTTCCTCAGAATTTTTGCGTGGGGGGAGGGTACTGCAAGAATTTGGGTGTGTTAGATAATTTGTACATAGTACATAGATAACAGTACATTATTATTTATTTATTATTATTATTACCAAGAACACTTTAAGTAATAAAAACTAGAAGTATCTAAGAAATTTTAATGGGTTATTATTGAGTATTTTGGGATGATAGGAAAATCCCTGATTGAGAGCATCTATGTGGTCATAGTTGAATAACGGAAGGGAGTGTCAGTTAAAGACTTGAAGCACTGTTGCCAGAAGTGGGAATAATGTCTCCACGTGTGGCTTTCCAAAGAATCTATTTTGAGGAAAGAAAAAATTGATTTGCAAATAAGTAGTTATGTCTTGCTATTTTCCAACTGACCTCGTACATTTCCTGGCCGTTACTTTTCCCCATCCCTTTCTCGCAAATGTACTTGGCAATGGACGTCATACCTCAGTGACAGTTTTGGCCCACAGACAGTCCATTTACAATGTTGTCCACTTGAAAATAGCTAACAGCAATCTAAAAGTAGCTAAACCCTATATTACCAATGTTAAAATTAGACGTGTTTGTCGCTAAAGCATGCAAGAAAAAGTAGCCAAATTCCTATCCACCTAAAGAAAAGTGAGAATCTTTGGTAGCTAAATTACTATTCAAAATCGCTAGCTTTCGCGAGAAAGTAACGAAGTTGGCAACATTGTTCATTTACGAAAACAAAATAAATTGATTGATTATCTAGCAGAAACCGGACAAGTCCATATTTCAATTTTTGAGCTAACGTCATCGTGTTCTTCTCTGTGACTGTCACTAACTCTGCTAGTAGAACTAGTTTTTTTTTGTTTTTTTTTTTTTTCAAAAAACGTGGAAAAATTCCAAGATACGTACAGACCGTTGAACATATGGGAAAGCCATAAGTAGGAACAGTAGAATTTCATCAATAAATTTATTTTAAATTTCTTGAGTGAAAATGTTAAAAATTTCTAGTACAATGTTTCTTGAGTACAAGGGTAAATTTCTTGAGTAACTATAATTGTTTCCAAATGATGTTTTTTAAAACTTTAGACAAAACCTTTCACTAATGTATGCTGCTAAAACCTAGATAAAGTGCACTTCTTTTGAAATAACAACCATCTAATAATACTGTTAATTATATATTTATTTATTCAAGTTTTTCACATATTTCTTCCATATTCGCGAAAAAAAAAAGAATCAAAATGTTAATAAACGCCTCACAAGTACAATTATGAAGGAATTTATTTCTGAATAAATCAGCTGAATTGTTTAAGGCATGTGATGAAAATAGCTCCAAATTTGTCATGGTCAGATTTCTTCCATTGTTGGTCAACACACAAGAAAACCTTTAAAAAAACTCTCAGTCTGGATTTGAAACCAAAATTCCGATAGATGGCAAACCATATTCGCAAATTATGCTCATACGTATAGAGGATTCAGTGTACTACATTCTAACATTCTCATGCTACGCGAGTCCGATGATAGATTTTTGAAAACGAATTACGTCATTTTTTAAAATTGTTTAGGTATTATTTTCATGAATGAAAATATGGTATAATTTCTTGAGTAGAGCTCAGAAATTGTGGATGTCCAAATTTCGCAAGTATTTCGTTTGTTAAAAAGCACATTTTCACAAAATATAAACAACTATCTATCTACCCTATGTGATTTCTTGAATGTTTAAAATTTTCGCGAATTCAAGAGTCGCGAAATTCTACTGTCCTTAGCCACAAGAATTCGTTACAAGGAAGACAGTGTTTTCCACTTTGCGAAAAACAAAAGAAGCTTTTGGATTTCTTCGGTATTTGCTTTCATTGTCATTGAATTGAATGAAACTATTAGCAACATAGTTCTCGATGCGATTAAGACATCAAGCTTTTATTTTTGTGTTTGATTTTGTTTCCCTTGCGAATATTTGTTTTATATCTTCAATGAATCAAGCAATACAAAGGCTATAAACGAGTTTAACGAAGAGAAGTATAAATTCACGTGCTCGAGTTAAGCAGAAACATTTTATGATTACAAAGTGAAAATTTAAGTACACATGTAACCTACTTATAAAGTAAACAAATACTTTTTATTATTAAACTAAAGTTTACATTAACAGATAGCAGCACAGTCGGTAAAAAATAGAATTATTAAATTCGTTGTTTAACAAATGCATTTGAAATAAAAGGAGGATACGGTTTCGACTAATTTAATTGAGCTAATTCGATGTTGTTATATTTCCTAACTTTTATGTTAGAATTGTCTGTTTTTATAAACTCTTAGCTTAGTTGCTCATTATCATTATATTTACATAGGGGAAGAAATACTAAGTGAATATATTGCAAAGGACATCGGTATTTTAGCAAGATATCATGGTGAGACGCTTGCACAATCATCTCACTGACCGACAGCTGTTATACTGATCTCACAAGCAGATTTCCACCCAACATTTAGTATCATTGACCAATTGTTGCGACTCTCTAATCTCATCACCAATCACTATAATCTGTCAAAACCATCGTGTCTTGTATTATTCGATCTTCAGAAGGCGTTTGATAAGGTTTGCCATAAGGGTCTCGTTCCAAAGACCCATAATTTTCATCTTCCAATAAGCTATATTCACTTCATCTTCAGTTTCCTGTTCTGTTGTCTTACTTACGTTTACACCACTGGCAATTTCTCTTTCCCGATATTTATTAATTCAGGTGTTCCACAAGGATCAGCTTTATCGCCCCTATTGTACTTACTATTTGTTGCTGACTTACCACCTCTTCCCTCTGAAGTGCATACATTTCAGTACGCAGATGACACTCCCTTTCTCGTTCTATTAAATACTATGTCTCAAATTATCAAGTCAATGCAAAAAGCCATAGACAATTTCATTCATTGGCGCAATATCTGAAATTAAAGCACAACATCCCACCACCCAAAAACCAACACACAAACCTTAGTCATCTTGCATCAAAAAAAAAAAAAAAAACTCGAATCTTCTGAATATGCAGGTCAAGAATTCAGCTCTACACCCATCGAACGGCGTTAAATACCTCGAACTAATACTTGACAAACACCTTACTTGGAAGCCACATCTGCAATACATGGCAGCTAAGGCATATAATCGCCTCAATCTGCTATGGAGACTGACTAGTACAACTTGGGGGTTACGAGAAAATACAGTGATCAATACATATATTGATACAATACAGTGATCAATATAAACACTGAATATGATTTTGTAGAAAGATCAGCTAGAAACATTTTCGTTTATTGTTTATACGTTATAAAATATTTTCTAAAATACAGTACTGCAGTATCACCATAGACCTCATAATAGATAGACTTAGCACGCTTCCCCCAATTCTGGCTGCGCTAAAACTAATGGGTTTTTGTTCAGAGCACGTGATTTTGAATCCATCTGTTAGGTAGCTCTGCCATAGACCTCATAGTAGAATATGACGCCTATGACAGAGCTACCTAGCGGACGGATTCAAAATCGCGTGCTCTGAACAAAAACCCATTAGTTTTAGCGCAGCCAGAATTGGGGGAAGCGTGCTAAGTCTATCTCAGTGTTTACACGTTCTATTTCACTTCCTTTCCTGATACTCCAATTATTCTATACTATGGAATTGGGATAACTAAAACAGAATCCAACAGGATATGGATTTTCGTGTATCAGTGGATCTGGATATCAGAAACACGAATTATGATTTGTGTATCCAAGATCGATCCGAATCTGGATCCTACAATCCGAATTTCCGAAACAAGGATCCGGTTCCGAGAGCGGAATCTTCACCCCAAGATCTGGATATTCCAAACCAGGATTCGGATATCCGAGACGCTTATGCGCTTGGCCGTCCTTACTGCGTAAGATAATAGTTTTGAATTAGGCAACAAGGGCTACTCAGGCAACTAGAATTGTGTGTAATAGGTCTACAACTAAAGGGTTGATAGGAAGCATCAGACATGTTCAAAAATTCACTTCTTTGCGGCTATCATTTCCTGCAGGTAGAAGCAGTTTATTTAAACAGTGAGAAGGTTCCAAGATACGAAGCAGTCGAAATATGCGCAAGGTTAAACAGTCGTTAGAAGCCATTTTTCATTTTCTGAGAAAGCAAGCGACTTGTTAGGTTATTTCTATTAACTTTTCAACTATATAGACCCAATCGATCGTGAAAATACTTGTTCTCAAAGTTCTCAGGTCTCAGAAAATTCTAAACCGACAAGTTCTTCATAATCTACTTTCTGTGTTGTCTCCAGTTTGATCGTTTCAATCACAGTTCTCACACTCATGATTTCACTTTTTAAAACTTCGAATATTTTATTCTCAAAAGAAAACTTTTACTTTTTCCTACGAATAAAATAAGAACGAATACATACATTTTGACTCCTGGATCATCTTACGTGAAGTGTGGCCTCATTGAAATTTAAAATCATTTTTTTAGACCGCTTTCGTGCGAGAATGTAAAGTGAATAACCTCTGGAAATGGCTCCTCACGTCAAATCCTCAGCACGAAAGCATTCATTCTGCATGAAGATGGAGAGCTCCTCCCCTCTCTTCCTACTTCTGTGTGTGTTGATGATATAATGCAAATGAACAGGAATCGCTTAGAAGTAGCTATGAATGTGAGGGCAGAAACATTCATATTTAAAAAGAAATAACTGTGTTGTATACTGCATATCGCAAGTATCAACATAGAAACTCTACGTAGGTTCAAGAAGATTTTACATGTAGAAACTTACACGTGACTTGTGTTCTGTATATGTTTACTGCAGTCAGGAATTCCGCCAGAATTTTCAGTTTGGGGGGTGTAAAGTCAAAATTGGGAGGGTCTAAGTGGAGTTTTGCATGGTTTCTATCGAATTTTTACCGCAAAAACTTTAAAGTTGGGCGGGTGTTGTCGAGAACTTTGAGGGGTGAGACCCCCTACAGGTGGTTCTGTCGGAATCACTGACTACAGTATTTGAAAATCCCCTCGCACCGTGTAGGTTCCAGAGTGTTTCATTTTCGAATAACTAATAAACAATGGTATTATTCAGTAAGATTTTTTTTAAAAATACATGTAATCAAAGAAAATTGAAATTAATAATCTCCATAGTCAGCTTTGGACAGCACATCTAAGGAAAATTATTGATATCTGATAAGATTATGTTATGATACATCATTGATATGCATTGTAGGAAAATCTGGTTATTTTAAAGCCTCCCTCAGGTAATGACTATATAGATTATGTACATCATAAATGTTCTCATCACCTTTAAGGTTAATGTAAAGCAACGATCTCAAACAAAAGATGGCAGAACTATCTCCGTATATGTCTAATGTATTTTTATCGTTGGACGAAATTTCAATGCTGCTTCTACAAATTCAAGCCTAGAGAGTTCAAACTTTCAGGGAAGAAAGTTTATAACCAATTCAAGAGTTTGATCAATGCCGATTTTTCTTGTCGTTTTTGAAATCGCTTGATTATTGTTGTGAATATCAAAACCTATAATAATGCTTTTCAACAATGAACAAAAAAGAAATTTAAAAATCGGCATTGATCAAACCCTTGAATTGGTTTTAAACTTTCTTCCCTGAAAGTTTGAACTCTCTAGGCTTGAATTTGTAGAAGCAGCATTGAAATTTCCTCCAACGATAAAAATACATTAGACATATACGGAGATAGTTCTGCCATCTTTTGTTTGAGATCGTTGCTTTACATTAACCTTAAAGAAATTGTTTTTAATTATCTCGTTAACATTCAAAACCAACTCATATTAATGAGTGATTGGTTAAGGAAGTGGCAATAACTAAATAAACTAGACTCGATTCAGAATTTGCGATGTGTATAGAATGGAGCTGAGCGAGTGCTCCATATTTAATACAGAGTCCCGTTACCATAGAAACGTTAAGCGTTTAACATTCCAATGTGATTGAATCTCTAAGGCCATTAGTTTGTCAGGTTTGGTTAAATTCGGTTCAATGGTTTGGTCGTCATGCTAGAATATGTGTTTAATAATTGAGTCTCGTTGCGATGGAAACGGTATTTTCACGTTCTTAATACGGTGAAAGCCTTGAGAGCATTCCTACATCGTTATAGAAGGTTTGCCTAGAATCGAATCTATTATTCCTACATTATATTAATGATGTGTTTAATTATTAAGTAACCTTACCGTGCAGATGGTAAATAGCGTAACGTTATAATACAATCAAAAGTTTAAAAATAGAGCTAATGTAGTCGTACGGTTTCAATTTGAATGCAGGTAGACCTATGTTGCCAACTTATTTAAATTTGAATTTTTATTTAAGGCAATGTGGCATCTTTGGCCCTAGTCGGGAAAGATTATATAGAGGATGAGGCAGGCATTGGCCAGGGCATTTCTTAAGGTACCATCCAGGCATTCGTCTGGTTAAACTCAGGGAAACCCTGGAAACCCCCAGTCAGGATAATCAGCCGTGGTGTTAGAACCTACGTGCCTACCCACCATTCAGAAGTCTCCGAGGTTACCGCCTAGACCACGAGGGCTGGGAACAGAGTTTCAAAGGCATTGACTTAATTGTTCTGACATTATTCGCGAATATAACTGTTAAGAAATGAGTCTTTGTCACTATGGAACAGGAATGAGTTGATACTTCTGGCGTGGATTCTGACATGGTGGGGGTGGGGGGGTCATTCTTTCAGCGTACACATTTTGGTGAGTTTAGGTCGATCTGCTGTTACGTGAAGCGTGAAAATGTGTTCTTCTTGAAGTATTGTTACCATGCAAACCAATCAAATTCGGAAGCAAGTACAAGCCTAGTCCGGCTTTATAATTATGTCCGTGAAAAATCGAGATCATCGGTGCGAAGATATACGTGTGATGTGCATTTAAAATGTGCATAAGTGAACACGCTTATCTCAATATATACGATGCATTTCACCGGCTGCATGTGCTATGTGGCTTTGGTTCTCAATTTCCCTGGTCCTGCTTCTAATCTCGGCTTAAGAATGGATGGATGTCCTTCAGTTTTAACTTAGTATCTTAGACCTCCGTATCTGTCATGTCTAAAATGTTCTTAAAGTCCTAAACGAGCTCGTGAGCTTATAAGGATGGCACCTACAGTTTTTGGTAAAGTGGGCTCCGAACCACTGCGTTCAATGGACTCCGGTGCTGACTGATCTAAAGATAGATTGCCCTAATTGCCTCATAAATTCAAAATTGAAAATTCTATTTATTTTAGGTCTCTTGATGGAAACCTTATATTCCCGGTTTTTGCGTTCGTCCGTCCGCACTAGAAATATCAAGGTGGTTGAGGTGTCGTACGAAACGTTTCGGCAAGACGAGGTAAATCTGTTCGAATCATCTCGATTGATGCAGTAGGTCAATGTTGGAAATTCATTAAAAAATCAAATTGTCAAATTAATTCCACTTCGTTAGACCTATCTGCACCAAAATTGGCATAAACATTCGATACAATAGAAAAGCATTGGGTCTCTCCATCGGCAAACACCCCAGTTATCAGTGTTGCGAACCTATTTTCTGTAAAATTCAATTTCTGAAATTGCTTCCATTACGTTAGACGTAGCAGCACCAAATGTTATTCGACACAATGAAAAAATGCTGTGAGTCTCCCCGTCCCCAAACACCCCAGTAGTCGGTGTTGCCAACCAGTGTCCAAAACGATAACTCACGAACCTCTATAAGGTGTAGAGATGAGGTTGAGGTGTTGTTGGAACAGTCCTGGCTAAACAAACTCAGAGCCACTGAAGCAGTCTTAAGCAGGAGCCGCAGTTGTTAGTGTTGCCAACTGCTTTTAAAATTTGCTTCCGTACCTTTAGATGTATAAGGACCAAACTTGGGATAAACATTATTGGACATAAGAGAAGAGTGTTATCGCCCTTAAGTACTTGAATTGTGAGTGTTGCCAAAGCGGAGCCTTCGCGATTATTAGTACAATCGCAGCGCTAACCCATTTTAAAATATTAATGCTCCAATGTTGTAACCTTTTATCATTGGTATCCATTCAATACAATGCAAGGCAATTCGTGGAAAGCCTCATCGCTCATGAGATTAGTTAAACCATTTTCTGCGGGTATGACCTTTCGCTTTCTTATGACTAATTTTCACAAGTTAAACATATTCCTTCACAATGGTTCATCATATTGTTTGTTCTTGCAGGTTATTATTCATCTCTTAAAGGACAACTGGAGACAAATTAAAAGCTATAATATGAATTCCAAAAATTGGAATATATTTTCACAGGTTCATTACATTTTCAGGTGCTCCATAGTCTAGTGGTTAGAGCGTTGGACTCATGTCCACATGGTCCCGGGTTAAATCCCCGGCTGGAGTCCCACTTTTCAGCGTCCACACAGCGTCGTGAAACAAACTGGGGACTCACGTGAATAAAGACGTGACGACCACTTGATCTAGAAAGCCCCTGATACGCCTGTTCGCGGTCAGGTGGCGCGCAAAGCTGACCACACAGCCGCCACTCATTTGGACGCAGTTCCACCAACCGTCAACAAATGGCATTGGGGCAGGCTCAGGGCCTATCGGCCTGTCACGCCAGTGCTTATTATTATTTTACATTACATTTTTAAATATTACTCTTAAGAATTTCGTAGAAAACGAGAAACTCTATCCACTGAAGTTTTAGTTAATAAAAAAGTGATTTTAAAATGTAATAAATTAAATGTTACACGACTCATAATAGAATCCTGATTTATGTATTAGTCACCAGAGAGTGGGTACTTCCCTGTTAACATTGCCAGCTACATATTTATAGGAAATGAATGATGAACAGATTTTGAAAAGCCTGAAAAGTTGCATATTGTGGCAACAGAGCATTAAAATACATGATACATAGACACGTTAAATAATTATTTTAAATTTTCATTTGTCCGGTGTTGCAACATTATACAGTTCTTAAGACGTAGAAAGGTTTCTTATTGGCCATGTTCTATGAATCTGAGTGTTCATTGATTGATATTTATAAATCAAAATTATCATTAGTGTCCTTCCAACGGCGAAAGGGACTTTAATTGTTCTATTTCTGGTGGTCTCGTTCATTATTATTAATTATTGGTTATCTTGTGTTCATTTACGATGTTTAATTTGAACAAGCATTAGGTGAAAACGTATATATGAATTTTGAAAAATCATTCAACTAATATATATATATATATATATATATATATATGGCCGGGAAACCAGGACTGTCGCCCCAAAAGGCTTCTGCCACTAACTGGGAGGAGACCCCTTAATTCCTCTTGCTGAGACTTAAGGGAACAGACCGGGGTAGACGCCTAATGTCCAATCCATACGTTCACGTCGTGGGGCCTGTTAGTACCCAAGCAACTGCTTGGCGAACGAACATGAATGGGCTGCTTACCAACCCGCATTAGCTGACAGCGTGGTGAGTCAAATGTCAGCACCCCTCCTTTCTTTACATATGATGGTACAAGCAAGGAAACAGCCTCGGAGGCCCTCATTACCCGGAGGACGGAATGCAGCTGGCAACGGCAGCGGTCAGTCCTGCAGGAAGTCACAGGGTCAAAATGCCCGGGTTTGGACTGTAGACTGCCAGGACACCGACACGGTAACTCGAACGGACCTATACGTGGCGACCCTCAACTGTAAGTCACTTGCAGGAGAGGACAAATTAGAAGAACTGCAGAATGAACTTAAGAGGATTAAGTGGGACATCATAGGACTATCAGAAGTGTGGAGGAAGAATGAAGAATAGTTGGAACTACCGTCAGGGCACACGTTCTACAACAAAGGAACAGAAACTGGAAAAGCGACAGGCGCTGGCTTTATAATTAATAAAGACCTGAAGTCACGGATCACAGAAATTGAAGGAATTTCAGATAGAATCGCACGGGTAGTAATAAAAATTAACAAGAGATACAGTATGGAAATTATACAAGTGTACGCTCCAACAACCTCGCACCCGGAAGAGGAAGTCGAAGACCTATACGAGGAGATTCAGAAGATTTTGGATAGTAGCAAATCGCATTACAAAATTGTAATGGGAGACTTCAATGCGAAAGTAGAAACCAAGCAGAGCAGTGACACGAAAGTGGGAAATTTTGGATTTGGCAAAAGAAACAAGAGAGGAGAGAAGTTAGTGGAATTCTCAGAAGCCAACAGACTGTTGATTTCCAATACATTTTTCAAGAAACCGCCCCAGAGGAAGTGGACATGGAAAGGCCCAAATGGGACCAAAAACGAAATAGACTACGTTCTATCAAATAACAGGGCAATTGTGCAAAACGTGTCTGTTCTAAATAGTTTCAAAATCTCGAGTGATCATAGGATGGTGAGATGTAAGCTGAAACTAAACACTAGACTTGAGAGAAAGAAGCTTATCAGACGAAAACCGCCACTTTTAGATCTGGAAAATCTAGGGAAAAACAGAGAGACATTCGAGATAGAACTAAGCAACAGATTCAGCGCCTTGGAAGAGTTAGAGGATGAAGAAGACATCGATAGCAGAAACAAAATATTGACTGAAATAATAAGAGAAACAGCCAAGGACATAGCAGGTACCAGAAAGAAAAAAGAGAGCAAAATCTCAGAAGAAACTAAGCTCTTGATGAAGAAAAGAAGGGAAATGAAAGAAGAAGAAAATTGCATAAAGAGGAGAGTATATAGAGTACATAGAACTAAATAAAACCGTAAGAAAGAAAATAAGAGAGGATGTACGAAGATATAACGAAAATCTTGTTAAAAATACAATCGAGGAAAACAAGAGCCTGAAGAAAGCCAAACAGCAGCTCATGATAAGGAAAAAGCAAATAATTGCATTTAAGAGACCACACGGGACCGTAACACGAAATAAGGAAGAAATTATAAACATATTTCAAAATTTCTACACAGAATTGTACTACTCCGAGGAAGAGCTAGGAAATGAAGATTCAGAAGAAATTGATGTTGATGTCCCAGACGTAATGAAAGAAGAAGTGGATAAAGTACTTCGAGGGATGAAGAACGGAAAATCACCAGGAGAAGATAGACTCAAAGCAGATATGTTTAAATGGGGAGGTGAAAATATGAAAGAGGAACTTGCAAAATTATTCTCAATGTGCCTAAGGAAGAGAGAAATACCCAGAAGTTGGAATAATGCTGTTAAAATGTTGTTGTACAAGAAAGGGGACAAAGAACGCGTAGAAAACTATAGACCAATTAGTTTACTGTCAGTCCTATACAAAATGTTCACCAAAGTTATTTTGAATCGTATTCAGCGGGACTTAGATTTTAACCAGGGAAAGGAACAAGCCGGATTTCGTCGTGGATTTAGCACAATGGACCACATACAAACATTGAATGAAGTTATGGAAAGGACTAATGAATATGAACTTCCACTATGTTTGGGTTTCATAGATTTTATAAAAGTTTTTGATTCGGTCTCCTTGTCAGCAGTACTTAAATCAAGGTATCGAAAATGCGTACATCGAGCTACTGCGAAACATTTATTCGACTGCCACATCTGTCATTAGACTACATCAAGAAAGTGAAAAATTTAAATTTGGAAAGGGGGTAAGGCAAGGAGATTCAATTTCCCCAAAACTGTTTTCTACGGTGCTGGAGAGAGTGTTCCAAATTTAAAACTGGGATGAAGTTGGAATTAAAAATAGTGGCGAATATCTTCATCACCTACGGTTCGCTGATGATATAGTCCTGTTTGCTTCAAATGCGGAAAAACTACAAACTAAAATGGAAGAACTGAATAATGAGAGTTCGAAAATAGGCCTTAAAATTAATTTAAGTAAAACAAAGGTCATATAGCCCTACAATCAACATGCTGCAAAGAGGGAAATAAAGATTAGCGGAGAGACAATAGGCATAGTTGATGAGTATGTTTACCTAGGCCAGCTCAAAACATCGATTGCCAAGTTGACGGATGAAATAAATAGAAGATGTAAAATGACGTGGAGTTCTTTGGAAGACTACACTTTATTTTCAAAAGCAAACTTCCAATGTGTCTGAAGCGTAAAGTTTATAAACAATGTGTCTTACCTGTGATGATGTACGGCTGTGAAACTTGGACATTGAATGTGCAAACGACTCGAAGATTAAGTCACACAAAGAGCAATGGAGAGATGCATGCTAGGAATAACCAGGAGGGACAGGAAGACAAGTGAATGAATTTTCGCACAAACAAAAGTAGAGGATGTAATGAAGGCTGCGAAGAAGATGAAGTGGAAATGGGCCAGTCACATAGCTAGACGAACAGATGGAAGATGAACAACGAATGTACTACAGTGGATTCCTAGAGGAAATAGACGATCGAAACGACGCCCAAATGCAAGATGGGTAGATGAAATCAAGCGTTTTTCATAATAAAATGGCAATACAACTAGAGAAGTTTCATGGGTTTCACGTATTAATGAAATTAATACAATTTTCCTATCAACTAATGCAACTCACTATTCTTGATGTTTAAGATAGTGGTAATATCCATTATACATCCGATAACATTCGTATAGATAGATATTAGCTCAGATTTCTCACATACACATTGCAGTATTGCTTAAACACATATTGTATTTATCTTCTCTGGTTACCCCTTCTCTCCAATAAGTGAAAAGAATAAAAAACGCCAGTAATTGTTTCAAAGAGGACCCTCAGAGCGAATTTCTCTCCAGCAGATAAATGGGCAATTCTATGTTCAATTGAATCTGTTAGCAGAACATATAATCACGTAGCTTTTCACCAGTTGGTTGATTGATGCATAACCCATCATTGTCGTTCTTCTTCAGATGCTAATAATAAAGGACTCGTGCCCAATAGAATTCCAAATTGCATTTCCAATTGTTCATTAATCAACACTTTCGAGGAATTCGTACACTTTAAAAAATCGTGAAGAAAGGAAGTAGATCTTGACAGAATTTTTTGTTGTAAGTAAAGGTGATTGGACTTTTTATCACGATTCCGTGCGAAGTGATCGACGGTAAAAAGCCTAAGGAATGACTCATCCTCCTTACAACGAAGATCTTATCGATAATTCACAATAATTTATCTCGCTGATCATCTTCAGTTTGCAACTGTTATAGGCCGTAAATTTCTTTGCAAATTAATAGAAACACGATAATTTTGCAAATGGTAGAAGTTATTTACAAGGCGATACACTGGAAATCTTTGTAATCACAAAATAACTCAAGTACAGGAAAAGAAACGGAGTTGGTTGACATGCATTTTGGCTATTCAAGTAACCGTGTGTACTTCAGTAGTAGTAGTAGTAGTAGTAGTAGTAGTAGTAGTAGTAGTAGTAGTAGTAGTAGTAGTAGTAGTAGTAGTAGTAGTAGTAGTAGTAGTAG
>JAGDQP010009415.1:0-32491 GCA_022664845.1 Lepisma saccharinum | reverse complement strand
AGTAGTAGTAGTAGTAGTAGTAGTAGTAGTAGTAGTAGTAGTAGTAGAAGAAGAAGAAGAAGAAGAAGAAGAAGATATTTTCTAAATCAACAGGTAAGTTTGAGTTCCAATATTTTAATCGTAGTTACCCTAAACTCTTTTTTGTAATTAAATTTTGGGGTAGCACAAAATTAATACTTGAATATTTGGATATTTACCTTACGTGAAGGCTTGATGATAGACTTGAAAAATGACTTCATCATTAAGCAGGAAAGATTTGGAAAAAGATGGTCTCTATGTAGAATCTATGTTGAAAATTGTCACCAGTGTTCAAGCAATATCACTTGATAGTTCAAACAAAGGTTATCCCTCTCCAATTCGGTTGACCTTCCAGTTTTTTTATAGTCATTTAACTTGCAATAGTTTAGTTCCTCTTCCTCGTTTTCCTTCAACTAAATATTCTAGGCAGGTACGGTATCTACAAATATCTCTCGGGGAACTCGAGGGACTACTGGGTAATGATATGAAAAGCATATAAAATATACAGAACAAATCTTTCGTGAATCATCCTTAAATATGAGCAACCCTGCTACTCATACGTGTTGGGTTGGGTTGTCTATGCCCAAGGGGATCTAATCAGAGTTGGTCCATCCATTCAAAAGTTATGTTCGAACAAATAGAGAGTAACCCGGGGCTACTTTGATCATGGGGAAGAAACAGGCCAATGTGACGTGGGCGACCTTATATACGTATTGTGTTAGAAACTTGCTCTCTTTTTTGAAGTCCGTGGAAAAAAAGCAGATGAGAATTAACAGAGAAGGCACGACCTGCTGCTATTAGCAGAACACAGTAGTAGTACTAAACTGGTGGTGGTGGTAGTAATAGTAGTAGAAGTAGAAGAAGAAGAAAGAGGAGAATTTTCAAATCAACTTTGCTCTTGACTCCTCGGCTAAACGGTTCATTGACTTGCGAAAAGTCTAGAGTTTGTGTTAACCTAGTCCTGAATTAAGTCACTGGAAATCCCCCCACTCTGTCTATTATGCAATAATATGTGGTATGTGTACTCTTTTGCTCCAGAAGATTTATTGTTTAGTGTCAGGTGAAGTTGGATGCAGTTAATAGTAACATTATTACACACACGCAATTCGTGGGAGGATAAAGAATTGCATGTCTTTCTTTCTTTTAGAAATTCCAGAATACTTTTTGACTCATGCATTCATTGTCTGTTTTGATTTCCTTGCCAGATAAGCTGTGAAAATTGACTCTCAGTCTGTTCAACGTGTTAACAACAATTGATATTATAATCCATCACGCCACTTTGCTTAATTTGTAGTAATTATTTATATAAGAAAAATAACTGCATTATTATTTTTCCCCAAACGCAGTTTCATTTCTTTCTTGATGGGTACAAAGAAACAGGAGAGGCGGGAGGCAATTCTTCAGTTTCTTTTGTATAATTTTGATTCTTTTCAGGTAAAAATTAAATACTTCATGGCCCGTAGATGAAGGAATTAAATTTTGTACGTGTTTTGGTTTTCTCTTACGATGACGCATTTCTGACCACTCTACTTTTATGGTTTTAAGGCTCAATCCAATTGGGTTTCCCGCCTTTTTCGTTTGACGTCAATTATTCAAAATTCAGTGCAGGAAAACAAAATGTAACTTTCACAGACCAAAGTTCATATCACGCTTCAATAATGGGTACAATTAGTTTTAAAGAAATGCTACTAGTAACCTCAGGATTGTGTGCAGACACTTTTGGGACAGAATAATGTCCCAAAAGTGTCTGCACACAATCCTGAAGTTATTACTAACGTTTCCTTAGAGCTAATTGAACTCATTATTGAAGCATGACATGAACTTTGGTCAGTGAAAGTTACATTTTGTTTACCTGCACTGAATTTTGAATAATTGACGTCAAACGAAAAAGGCGGGAAACCCAATTGGATTGAGCCTTAAGAAAACAATGCAAGAAGATACAGTAATAATGTTTCGATAAAAATAAACACAAATTACTTTATGTTTACGGTTGAGCCGATTACAACGTCATGAAGTGTGTGTAATAAAAATAGAGTGATTTTTAACCAAATAAAAAATGAGCAAAACAAATTAAAGTTAGCCAAATAAAAAGAACCTGCTCCTTTAGAGCAGGGACGCAGCTTGGATTCTTGCAAGCCACCCTCACTCAGTAGGACTGCCAGGGTATATTCTAGGAAAGTAATTAAATAATTAACAACAGTTATTCTTCGAAAATTCAACAGCAAAATTATTGGGACCAGTTTTACCACATTTATTCTTCTCTCTTTTTTTTTTTTTTTTTAAGGAAAGATGATTAAAACGAAATTGGAGCTTTTATTATTATTATTATTTTCTACTTGTTGCCAACTACTTCTTCATTTTTTCTAATTAATATTATTTTATGCATGTGTGGAGATATGATTATATTAAAGTTCTCCACAAGAATGTCTTAAACACGCAAAGCGGAACCTATAATATAATGTTCTTTATATGACCTACTGCGCATTTGGGTCTCATTGCCTACACATGTTCTGATATAAAGAAGAAAAGGACGAGCGGGACGTGAGATAGAAGTGTGAAGTGAATTTGTCATAAAAATACTTTTGTAAAGTAACTGGTCTAATAATTTTATAGGGTTTGACCGTAGACATGTTGCAAAGCGCACGCATTATTTTTCTGCAAGTAGAAATATATTTTGTTGAATGTTTATCTCTGATTTCAAGAAACAGTGGCTGAAACTAAATGCTTTTAATTCTCTACTGAGTCGTATAAAATGAAAATAATCATTAATATTATCATCATTCAGTCACGTTTTGTAGAAACAAACTTAGTTGACAACTAAAAACCAGTCACTGAAAAAAAAAGTATATAGAATCAACAATGGAAATAACTGGGACAAGACACAATATAAACATTTACTAAGCTATTTTAAAACAGGATCTTTTTATTTCGTTATTATTGACATTTAATACGCACTAATTATTTTTATTACTTTATACATTATTACAGACATTGTCACGTTAGGAAGTACAGTATTTAGCCTCTTGTCTTGATTGTTTACGAGCATTTAGCAGGAGTTTTTATTCTCAGTCTCTGATCCATTGAACGAAACTTCTTACATTTTAATTTATTGTTATTTTCTTTTAAGTTTTATTGTGGGTCTAAAAGTACTGTAAACTGACACGCGTATTCACAAATACATATTCTTAGTGTATTATATTATCTAATACTGATGTAGCTGTCCACAAGGGGGAATAAGAGTGGCCCTTGCCCCCTGGAAATTCTCTATATGCATGAATTTTGTATAAGAACTAAAAAAGATAAGAAAAAAAAAGGTTTCATTAAACAAATATTCTACAATTTGAATTTTATTTATAGCTTTCAGGCATTAATAGCTCAGGCCAGGATAAAGCAAGGGAAAGAGTTATCCAGAGCCTAAGTTGAACGTACCAATTAACTGGTGTGACTGAGAAAACCCTTAGAAAAAAGTTCGACAAAATGGTCGGCCGCTAGTATCGAACCCAGGACCTGCCGAATGGAAAGTCAACGATCTACCGACAGAGCTACTTACGGATGTTCAGTGCAAATATTCAAATTGTGGACTTCGATAATCATCAATGGCCTTTTCATATACTACAGGAAGAATTACGATGTGGAAACAGCGTGACGTCTGAAGATTGTTGATGTTATAAATAATTCGAATTCTCTTTCCAACAATAGTAATGCCGATCGGCTGTAGCTCAGTTGGTAGAGTATTGGGTTAACATTCGGAAGGTCCTGAGTGCGATACGAGCAACCGACCATCACAACTGAGGTTTCCCCTTAGTTTCGGCAGGCAAATGCTGGTATGGTACCTTTAAGTTAGTCCTTGATTGACTCCTTCCCGCAAACTTTCCTCTATCTTCCTCAGCCTGAGCCATACATAACTAAAGACCTTAAATGAAATTCAAATTCCATCAATACTAATACAAAAATACCTAAGTTTTGGTTCATTCAGTTCAAATTCTTGCCAGAATGAACAAGACAATTCAATCTCTAGATACACTGTAAAAATAACTAGGATCCATTCATCACTTGCGATGTCTACAGAATTAAGTTGACTGAGTGCTTGACAGCTAATGAAATGCTTTAGAAACTCAATTAAGTCTCGTTACTATGGAATGTTTGAACAATCAAATACGATAAAAAAAGGGGTTATAGTTCTCTACGTCATCATGTGTAGTTGCCTAGTTGTGCTACAATCGGATAAATCATTCCTATGTAATGCTTGAATATGTGTATAACAATGCAGTCTCATTAATACGGAAACGGTAAATTGATTGTTTAGATCTTAAAGCTTAAGACCTATATAATCATAGCAATTTTGAGGAAAATTGGTGTAACCGTTGTCACAAAGACGCGAATTTAAGTTTTAATAAATGAATCACGTTACCATGAAAACGGTGATGAGCTGAAAGTTTCCCTGTGGCTAAAAAATGAACAGTTGTCCACTCTATCAGAACATCTATTTTGGATAGAATTGGTCTAGTCGTTCTTACGTCATTTGTGAAAACGTATTTTTCATAAGGTACCGTTACTATGGTAACCATATAATGTTTCAACAATCGTAAACCTTATAAACCTCTTCCAGCACAAGCACTACGACTATGCAAGAATTGGTGTTAATCGATCTAGAAACCTCGGAGGAATACGATTTCGAAAAAGGTACAAAGTGAACTATAAAAGAGTCGCTCGCTCAGCTCAATAAGCTTCTTTTACACTTTCTTGTGCAAACATTTTTCAAAATGCTATTCGCTTTATGCACAAAGAGAGTAAATAAGGTGTATTAAAAGTGTGCGCAGTTCCTAAAGATAAATTATGAACAGCTTTTGAGCACTTAGTTTCTAAGAATTGCCATTGAAACATTTCTTGTTACCATTTTGCGCAGAAAATATTCTCATAAAATACGATTACGTCATTATTGCGTCATATTCTTTAATGTATCGCGAGAAAAGAGCAGAATTTACTATTTTTCGTTGTTCAAAACCATAGAGTACCCTTGGTTCTATCCACGCTCCCGCAAATATACAGGTTGTCCCAAAATGTGTACTTAATTTTTGACTTTAAAAAAATACAAAGGATGAGCATATCTTTGGGAAACACCCTATATTTACTTATTTCCTCGGCTATTCAAAGAACTTGATATTCTGCAGAAGAAGAAGAAGAAATGGGAGCTTCTCCGTTGTAATCACTTGGTGACCCTTGTACTCGTTCATTTTCATGTAATTTCATATGTTCTGTCTATTTTTGGCTTCAGATTCCATTAGTTACGTTACATGAGGTTGGGTTAGGTTAAATTTCATAAAGTATGAAAAAGTTGAATTCAGGAGCGTAATTACAATGCCGCGACACCCCGCGTTGCGGGGGCAGACGTCCAGGGTGCTCTGAAGGCGAAGTAATAGATGAAAGGTTAGTGACAAATTCAGCAAATTATATACTCGTAACTAGAGGAGTCGCTCAAAATTCGTTTTTGATATTTTCTCAGAATTGGTATACTAAAAGGTAAGGAATTTTTGGGCCTGGACAGGAATTTTCACCCAGTTTGGACAGAATCTCCGTTTTATAAATCTAGCAAGACTGTCCTGCACAGTTGGTGTGTCGCCCATACACGTGGCAAGAATGTGCTGAAATTACGTGTGAGAGATGATGTTAGAAGAGTACTAAAAGGTTATTTACAACGAAGCCTCAAAATTCTAGTTACATTACTGGTTAAGAGTACAGGAGCCATGAAGTTATTATAATGGTACAGCTCCAAAAAGTGTACAAATGATGTTTAAATATTGATCGGAAATGTGTACAAGAATTGATCAAGCTAGTTCATTTAGATGTACGAAAAATGTTCTTATAATGCAACAGAGGTGCACTTTTAACTACAGGGCATTCTGGGACAAGAAAGGAAAGATAAGGATTGGAAGAACTGGAGTAAGTATAAGCTGTCATTGAAGTATCTGCCACTATAAAGACAAAAAACATTAATGATGACAGTGATAAATGAAAAATGGTTAATTGAAGTCATGACCGATAAAAAAAGGCCACCATGTTGAAGATACAACAGCTAAAGGGAGAAGAAATCCTTTTGTAGTTTTCGTGATCAACTTCAACTTTCACAGAAAGACAGTCGTTGTATTGTTCTGTTCGTGTAATAATGAGAAGCTACATTAAAACTGCAAAGAATACAGAAACTATGCATGAATTTTATGTACAACAGACGATTGCGTTTGTATAAATGCACAAAGTATGCAGCACGAAAGCCTATTCTTTTCGGAAGACAATAAATCAACATTTTTTTTAAAAAATGAGTTCATCAACATCTCTCATAGCAGTCTCTGGAACCAGTATGAAAATAATTGAGAAGTTAATACACCACATACCATTAATTACACGGAGGCTATTAGAAAAGGAAAAACAGGACAGAAGCTAATGACTGGATAATGAGTTAAGAAGTAGAGAAAATGGAAAACGGAAAGTACATAAATAGCGACAAACTCATGGGCTAGCCCGAAGGGACATAGCACCCGGAAAATGAAGACATTAAGCACTGCGTCTTTAATAATATTTTATTTTCAAAAGATATTTACTCTATAGCTTCACGAGTGTTTTTGAAAACAAGATCTTTAGAAAGATTTAGGGTTAGAAACAAGAAAAGATTTTACAGAATAAAGGAATCCACATAATGAAGTACTCCACAAACTGGTAAAAAAAATAATTACACTTGATACCAGGTTGCCAAGCTGATAACGTTACATTTTAACTTGTAATAACTGCCCTATTGATAGAGATCTATTTCCCAAAATATAATTGTACTTTGATCCTTCGTTTATGATTTATTGGGAAATATTCATATTATCTCCCATTGCAACAAGTAGATTTGGGACTCGAAGTAGGATACTCTTTTCGTATTCCGAAAACGAACTGATCTTCGACCAATGTGGAATATAACTTGTTCCATTATTTGTAATCACCTCCCAAAGTTTTTTCTCATAACTTGGAACCATCCTGTATATAAAGGTCAAATTCTGAATGTCCACTACAAAAATTCCCATCGCTGAACCGACCTCCATCAATTTTTTGCAATGTATCTCATTTGGTAGTGGAAATCCGTCGGCAATGTTTGATCCCAAGCATTGAACTGCAGGTTCTATTTGATTCCCCGAAAATAATAAATCTCATATGGTTGGAGTTGCTGTTGGTCAGGTCTGACTACGAATCGGGCGGCCCGCGTTCAAATCCCGGCCAGGACACTGGAGACTTTAATCGCAATGTTTTTATGCCTGGTGCTCTGAGGTGCACTCAGCCTCCTTTCAAATTGAGTACCAGTGGTATTCCTGGGCACCTTGGGAGGTAAAGGCGGTCGAGAGTGGGACTAACCACCACACCTCAGTTCGTATTGTAGGTCAAGAATATGTAGAGCGCTACTTCCATATATCCTCCATGCGCCGTTCACGACAAGTGCGAATCAAACCGGGAATAGCTTCTCTTTTACATATTATGGTTAGAGAAAACCAACGTTCGATGGGAGCAATCCCTCCGTATGTTACTATTGCACGGAATTGCAATGTTGCTGTTACAAATTCAAGCCTAGAGAGTTTAAACTTTTAGAGAAGAAAATTCATAAACATTCGAGAGTTCTATTCGTACCGATTTTTAATTTTCTTTTGTTTTCATTGTTGAAAGAGCGTTATTGTTATAGGTTTGAATATTCACAACAATAATCAGGCGATTTCAACAATGAACAAAAAAGAAAAAAGCAGGAATAGAAGCATTGAAAAGGTTATGAATTATCTTGTCCGAAACTTTGAACTCTCTAGGCTTGAATTTGTAGGAGCAGCATTGAAATTTCGTGTAACAATGAAAATACATGACATATACGGAGGTAGTGCTGCCATCTTTTGTTGAAGATCGTTGCTTTACATTAACCTTAAAATGTTTTTCAGTAATTATGTATTGAAGAGTGATCATTTTACCTCTGTAGTGGGATGAAATACCCAAATTTATCTTAATGCACAGTTTTAAGTATAACTCAAACGCTACCAGTTATAGGCCAGATTACTGGAAGCGCCACATATCCCCATAAATATTTATTTTTATAAAATAACTCATATAGCCTACTTTTTTTTATCGTTCTGTTACCATTACTTTCACATGTTATATAGCCAAATATCTCAAGGTCATCAGCGAGTAGTACGTAGATAACTATAAAGATAACAAATATCACTTTTCGTACTTTGATTGACAGGACAATTTGTTCACTGCATGAATAATCAACAGTAGCGCCACGTGGGAGAAAATAACACCACAAGTTCTGAAACTTTACGATAAGACATTTCGATGATATAAAAATAATTTGAAATTATAAACCGTTGAGATGTATATTTAATTATAAGTTTCCAGCTGCGCAATGATAAATATTAATGTTAATAAGAGAATAGTAATAAGAGACTAAAAATATATAACACTGTTATGCTTATCTGAACTACAAGTGAAGGTAAGATTAAAAAAAAATGTTGAATATAGCAAACAAAAAATGAAATAAAACAAAGGAGAGTTGAAAGGAAACCTTAGGACACGTGCAGAAAGCGACAAAGAGTTTTACGATAATTACAATTAAACATGTATTTTAATGGCTAATTCAATGCCACTTTCTCTATTCATTAATGTAGGCTATTGGTCATTTTATTGGTATGTCAGTCAATGTGTGTGTTTAGGAAGGGGGTGATGCTCCCCTTTGTGAGGGGCGTTACTGTGTTTACAGTCTGGGTCAGTCTTACAACTTAGGCTTGCGGCATAGGAGATCTGCATCCTAATACAGTGTAACTAGGAGGTAAAACAGTACATGCTTACCTATGGTTAAGACTCCATTTTAATAATACACTCTAAAAAATTATTACTTTTATTTAGCCGTGTGACCTTTAGTTTAAATCCGGATGAAATAGATGTAACATTGCCTGTTACATATAAATGAGCTTTGGTGTGAAAGAATTCAATGTAATTCTGTTGCATCTAAATATCAATCAGTAATTTTAAACGTAAAATTCAAGGAATATTGCTAAATTAAAAGTTACTCAAGTTTATATGTCACTTGTTTACATATACGCTTACATATTCAATTTTATAAATAATTTCGTAACGTTTAGGTTACCACCTGCCGCCATCTTGTTCTTACTTTCCCAGTCAAATGGGAAATATTATTAATCAATCGAGATTCCTATCCCTAATTAACAAATCGAGGCGTGATTACAATGTGGTGTGTCTTAGAAGCTTAGTTTATGTTTTCGTAATTTCAACACCGCATTTGTCTATGTTGGAAGACACTATTTTGTTATGTTGGTTTCTTCGGCTGACGGTTTGGTCTAATCGGTAAGACTTTGGACTTCTAACTAAACAACTCACGTTCGAATCCAGCTTTCGATTCTTTTTTTATACTCCTAGTATTCCTGCAAACTGAATTGTTTGTAGTTACTGGAAATTTCCATGCAGTTAAGTTACCTGCCTTCTGCCATGAATGTATCTGAATATTTTAAACAGTGATCCTAAAAGTAATGGTTTTACACTTAAAATGATTTTCGAACGTTGGGTAAAATATATGTAACATAAACACTTCTACTCACAACAGTTTTACATTTAATTTAAACGTAAAAAAACGCGACGTTTTTTACGTTCATTTAAACGTCACATGCTTTAGAGTGATAGCACCGGTTCTTAGAAGCTACTTAAGATGGAAATCACATTTGAATTGGAGCAAATCCTAATCGCATCCTTCATCTCCTATTTCCTTTCCTACCGGAAGCTCGGCCATCTTAAGGACTGTCCATATCAGCTATTTTCCTTTCCTTGTGCCCTTTTTGTGCTTCCTTTAGCGAAGGATACATCCCATGCATTCTTCGTAGCAGCCATCTGTGTAGCGTTCAATTGTTTCGTGTGGAAACTAGCGGCACCTAGGAATTGACGGATAACCAAAGTAGTTCTACAATTGACCGCTAAACTTCTAGTCAGCGCTAAGTTCAAGCCAACTCTCATTTTGCGTACTCTCATTGGCCAAAATCAGACTTGGCCTCAACTTAGTCCTGACCTGCAGCTTAGCCGTTGATTTTTAAAGTGGGACTTAAAGTGATCTCGTGTGAAAACCGGTGATGTGAGGAGGAAAGTGTGACGTAGACATAGTTCTGCGCGATTAGCATCTTGTCTCCAGCATTAAACACAATTGAATTGGTCGTTGCAGAAAGAGCACATGTGTATAGGAAGGTAATGCAATGTGTGTCCTTTCTGCATTGACCAATTGAATTGTGTTCAGTAGAAAAATAACAAATGTCGACCCCAGAAGCCAAGGGATACAAGTGACATTGACTAATAAACAAAGTTCGAGGTAATAAATCAGAATATATGTGACACAAAACTGTCATATCTGTACAAAGACAGGTCCCTGGGCAAGGTGAAATAATGTTGGTTTGTCGCCTTCCATCGGATGAAGATGACGTCCTAAGGACGCGTGGCGTACAGTTTAACATGGACTCCGAACCACTTGCGTTTCCAACGAGAATCGAACACAGGACCCTTTGATTACAAGGCAGCAAGCGCTATCACTCAGCCACAGGGAAAACGTAATCCATAGTAAGGTAGGCAATGGCTTTAATAGTGGGATTCAGAGAAACCAGTGAACTGAATCCGAATGGGCAGCTTAGCGATTCGCTCCGAGGAGCACCCAAACTACAAAATAATATTACCATATACGTAAAAAAACATGTTTAATATATAAGAAATATACTTTTGTTAAATACAGTACAACATTATATGGTCTTCAATTCCACATGAAGATCACTTAGGTGTTACTTTGCGTGCAGTGAAAAATGCTCATGATTTCATGGTTGGATTTTATTGCAATTTCGTGACTCAGCGCTATAAAATTGCATCATGGGAGGAGGTGGAGCTCCAAAAAATTTTGATCTCGAACGTTCCGTGTTACTTGGCATTCGTTTCGTGTGTTGTTAACCTGAAATTCAAATGAGAAAAAAACACGCTAGGTACATGTTTTGTTGACACTGTTCCGTTTCCTTTATTCCTATTACACAGTAATGGATAGAAGAAGCTAATTGCGAATCAGAATCTATAAAAATGATGTATTAAGACATGAATTTTGGTAACGGCACACGAAATGGTTGTATGTTTTCATAATTTTGATATTGAGTGATAAATTTGTTTCTGAGCTAAATACAGGTTTCATCTGGATTTCTATCAGCAATTTAGGCTCCACAACGACTGACCAACTGACGTATTCAGTCCTGTGTTTCAATAATGAAGGTCACTGACTACCAGTAGGGAGGTTACGTTGATTCCAATCCGATTGATATCAGCAATATGGTCCTGGACTGCGAATTTTTTAAAGGATTTTTTTCGGGGCTCAGTGTTCGTTTCTGAGAAACCTCTCGGGGTCGGGGGTGCGATATTTTTGTCTTCGAGGGTATGAAAATACTTTGTTTATCAAGAAGAAAATAAATCAATCAATCATAGACAAGACTAGGCCACCACACATTTGTATTTTGCCCTTCTACTCGAGTGGAAGAAACGCGGCGCTTTTATCGCGATCAACCGCGCCTTCTAACAAAACCCATAAATGTACGCAATTGACTACTAGCATTGAGAATACTACGATTCAGATTGCGTTATCGATCAGTGAAATAGTACTATTGAAACTGTAATATTTCGGCTGTCAAAAAAATCAGTCTTTGGATCATTTCACAATCAGGATTTGGAGTTACTCTGAACTTGCTCTTGCGGGATGACGCCATTCTTCAAACTTCAAACGGGCTTAGGCATCACAGTTAATACCACAAAAATAACTTAAAAGTACTTTCCAAGTGAGAAGCGTTTTATTCTTGAGGAACACTTAACTCCGTACAATTACACAGATTCAATTTTTGTCAATTCGTATTCCCGCAGTCAGGCACGTAATTTAGAAGCTGGTTTAGGGCTGGATCCACGGGCTTATGCGGAAGGATTCAACGCGTATTTGGGTATGAAATAGACATTAAATATGCATAATTTCGCCTAAAATTGTATTAATTCAATATTGGGAGGGGAGTCAGGACTCCCCGGATTCCCTATAAATACGTTCCTGTACGTAGTAGATAAATAATACAGTGTGGATAAAGAGAGGAGATGGAAACTGGCAACATTGCACAAATGCAGGGTGGTGCATAACACCTGAAGTTTTTTTTAAAAATAAACAACTTTATCTTTCGCTAACAAAAGATAGAGAATTTTATGGAGTTTCCTACAATAGCTGTTTTACGTGTAAAAAATGGCCACCCTGATTTTCCAAACACTCATTCGACATGCAAGAGACTGCATTATTGGTTGTAGCAAATTCTCTGGGATTTTTTCTAAAGCCACTTGAATACGCTACTTCAGCTGAAGGATATTGCCTGGTCGTATTTCATAGACCTTGCTTTTTAATTCCCACACACTGGCGTCGTAAGATCCGATGATTGTGCGGGCCAGTTCATGTCACCATACCGTGAAATAAGGTGTCCCGGACACAACTTTCTGAGTATCTCCAAGCTCGACCGGGTTGTATGCGCGGTGAGGTCATCTTGATGAAAAACCAAAACTTACGTCGGTCATTAGACCCAATATTAGATAGAACACGGTGAATAATGCAATCTCTTACACAGCGAATGAAACAGTGTTTTGAAAAATCAGGGTGGCCATCTGAAGAGCATTAGTTTGCACATGGGGGCCACGGTGGCACCGTTGCTAGAGCACTCACCTCTTGCGCTTGGGTTCCTCGGTTCAAACCCTGTTCGTGCCATGTGGGCTTTGTGGTGGATTTTCTCTGGGTTTTCCTTTCCTCCCACTTTCTTCATTCCACCAATTCATCCCATCATCCATACGGCCTTAGCCATAGTTGCCTAAACGCCTTAAAATAAATTCAAAATAGTTTTGACACGAAAAACAGCTGTTGTATAAAACTCCATGAAATTCGCAATGTTTCGGTGGTATTAACAATAGCTTTGACTAAAAGATAAAGTTAAATTTTTATTTTCAAATCCGTTAGGTGTTTTTTGCCCTACTCTGTACTTGCATGAGACTAGCTGTAAATGAAAGCCATTTGAAAATTATTACGCACCACATAACTTGCAGCTTCTACGTTAAACATGTAGAATGTTCTTGTCGTATAACGTATAAGTCTTTTGAAATACCCTGTTCTAAAACAGGAAGTGAAGCTTTGTGAATTCATGCAAGCATAATTACTATTATGTCAGCTTAAGTACATCAGAGTCCTCGCACAGATTCGACCTTCAGTTTACATAATATTCATGTACTACACACCATTAAATGGCTGATCCTTCACCTTCCGGTGTCCCATGATTTCTGTGTATCAGATGCCTTTTAAAGTTACGTTAACCTCTGTCGATTATAGATGTTTCTCAAGGTCAATGGTAGATAAAAAAAACAGCTGCTGTGCTACCTCAACCTTCATTGACAAGTGAAACAGGCGGCAAAGGGAATAAAGTGCAACTACTCATTAAGATGGACCTAATCATGCTGACATTATTACGACACAGAGATAACAAGTAACTCCACCTGCTGGAGATAACCAGAATCACAAGTAACCGGTAGCACTGGTTCATTTAAATGCCTGTGTTATCTATTCACAAGGCTAATTTGCTGCCTACGCTTCACAACCATTTATCAAATTTTGCCAGTGTTCTGCCCAAAGCGGTAGGTGCTAAAAAGGAAATTTAACTTCTCTATTCTTCTACTTTCTCGTTTCGTTTTTTACTTTAGTATGATTTTCTTCGTTAATCTTATCTTGAGTAGCATCTACTTAGGTCCCTTTTCTTGGTTACCTTCAACCATCCAACAGCGGTATATGTTTGCAAGTATCCACCAGAGATTAAGGTTAATGTAAAGCAACGATCTCCAACTAAAGATGGCAGCAATATCTCCGTATATGTCTAATGTATTTTTATCGTTACACGAAATTTCAGTGCTGCTCCTACAAAATCAAGCCTAGAGAGTTCTAACATTTAGGGAAGAAAGTTCATAACCAGTTCAAGAGTTTGATCAATGCCGATTTCTTATTTTCTTGTTTGTTCATTGTTGAAAGAGCTTCATTGTTATAGGTTTTAATATTCACAACAACAATCAAGTGATTTCAGCAATGAAGAAAAATAGATATAAAAAATTGACATTGATGGAAGTGTTGAATTGGTTATGAGCTTTCTTCCCTGAAAGTTTGAACTCTGTAGGCTTGAATTTGTAGGAGCAGCACTGAAAATTCGTGCAACGATAAAAATACATTAGACGTAGACGGAGATAGTGCTGCCATCTTTTATTGGAGATCGCTGCTTTACATCAACATTAAGAAACTATTTTTAATAGAAAAAAGGTTGACTAATCTTCATGAAACAAAACGAAAGCTCTTTACTCATAATTTACTACATCTTTGTTTTAGATTTTGTGTTTTCTCCGTACTCTACGCATCAGTGGTCCGAGAGAATCCTCAGGGGATAAAATATTTTCATTGCCATGCGATGATCATGGTTTGCTAAGGGTTAAACACATGCCATGTCATTGATGGTACCCGCACATGTTTGAAGAGTATAAATAACGCCGGAATAATTTATTTCAAAGTATAAAAATACATAATTTTAAAGGACACAGTTTAACACAGATCAAGTATTTCTTTAAAATATTTCCTACTCAATCAGCATAGACCAGGGCTGGGTTGCAAGAAAAATACTTAAGTGTAAAATCTGTCTTAGGCAGACCATCGAACTCTACATAATACTGGAGTGACTACTTAAATCAAAAACGGGCCGCACAACAATAAGAAGCGTATAAAACTGAGTTAGAACTGAAAATTCGGTCCACATTGGATTAGACTTTTACAAGGGGAGTACAGGTGGTCTCCGAACCGTAACTTTGGAGTAGGTGCAAAGATTTTCATGAAACTCTTTTGCGTTTTGTCGATGATGTTCTCGTGGTGGTCACATTATAACAAATCTTTTACATGTAGTTAGATATGGAGATAAGTTGATTGGAACTAAAAAAACATCGCGTCGGTTTCTTTTTACTTATAAGTCTTAGTCCCTGATAGATATATAACCCAAATCACTTATGCTAGTGGCAGTGTTGCATATATCTCAGGATAATTTCAAGATAGAGAGATAGTATTAATCGATTCTAGGTCGAAGAACATAGGCAAAAGAGCCCCATCCAAAAGGACCAAGTTCAAGAGCGTCTCAGTGAAAAGGGTCCGAGGACAAAACGGATCTCAAGCCCTTTTGACCGAGTTCCTTTTTGACCGAGCTATTTTGGCTGAACCCTTCTGACCTGTTATCGATTGAAGTACTCGAAGAGACTGCATTAAAAAGTTAAAAGGAAATCAAATTTATTTTTCCAAAACATATTGAACCACGTTTCAAAAACGCTCTAAATATGTTTAAGTAATAACTATTATATTCAAACATTCTAGATACGAAATTATTCATAACTTTCTTCAAATTGGTGCAAATATAAAGCTACCGGTCTTACATTTACATCGATTCTCAAAAGTAGTTTCACGAATATTAACTCCCAAACCGAGCGGCCGTGGCTTAGTGGTATAGCGTTGACTTATCATTCGGGAGGTCCATGGGTTCGATCCCAGCGATCGACCATCCTCACTGAGTTTTTTTCCAGGGTTTTCCCTCAGTCATACCAGGCAAATGCTGGGATGGTACCTACAAAATAGGTTCTGGCTGTCTACCTTCTAACATCCTCTCCCAACAGGCCGCCTTAGATGCCTAAAAGCTTAAAAATAAAATGCAAATATAAACTCCCAAGTGCACTGGACTGATCGCGAGCCTGCCGCCATTTACTCGCGTCCACTTAAAAAAAAGGTTTTGATTTGAAGAAAATGTTTTAGTAGTGATTCTTTACACCCTAGTGTATATTTGATCCTTTTCAGTTCAATTTAACCACTCTAATGCCGGGATGGTACGAAGAGTAAGACACAGGTTGTTAATTCAATCTTCTTTCAGAAGAATGCTTGCAAAGGGACGTCATCCCTCAGGCATGTGGACGAGCTTGGGCAATAACTAGTCTGGATGACCCTTAACTGTAAATTTAATAAAAGTAAAAAAAAAAGCTTAATTTTAATTGTACCGCGTGCTGAGGGATATAGTAGGGGTTACACAGTGAATTATCATTTGTGAAGAGGTGCGCGATTAGAAAAGGTTTGAGAACTACTTGTGTAACGTTTAACAATTAAAAGAAATTCCGCTTACAACTACCTGCTTTGTCACCCTCCATTTTCTCTCCTTTCGTGCTGCAATATACACGCCATTAGTTTATTGGTAACACATTTCAATTCAAGGCCAAGTTCAACACACGGAAATACCTTTCGCTATTTGATTGGCTGTCAAAATTGACTGACTTTTATTGCTCGTTTGCTTTTATCTATGTTTAAGTCATAAATAGTTCATTTCCCAATCAGATAGGAACATCACGACCCAGGAAATGGAATAGAAGAAACCTTTAGCGTGTTGCATAATAAATTAATAATACATTTTACATCTTATCTGAGAACATAATTCTATGACAGACAGCGATTGGGTCGGCTGCTACGCTAACTTTTTTTATATATTTCATGTAATGAATTACCAGTCGTTTAAGGACAGTCTTTTAAAAAATTCGCGAGTAATTGCCAATAATGTTGATTTAAAGTACAATGTTATAATAAATTGACAATTAAAGTTCGAATTTAATTCTTGTTGAGAGAGTTCTTTTATGATCCTTTCAAAGGAAATTCTGATCTTATTTTAATGTCATTTTTTCGATCGCTTTAACCAAAGCTGATCGAGGGAAACTGACCTTACATTTAAGTTCACAAATCTTGATTTATCTGGCTATTTTAATATGGGAAGGGTACAACCTTTTCTTATGGTAATTTTGTACAATATATTCTCAGTCTGAAATGTACACCACTGCCCGAACGAAAGCACGTAGAAACAAACTAGCTGCATATTTGGGTTAAAAGGTTTTGATTTATTCGACTCCTTTAAATCTTTCCGCAATTTGTTACCGCGAAAACACGAAGCCCTACTGAGAAGTTAATTGCGTTTAGTTAAAAAAAAAAATGACAACAGAAGACCTGATAGCTTTTCTCAGTGGCAAAAACATACCAGAAGGGGTCAGGACAGGATATATACACGACATCTTCAAGCGTTGTTCTCAAGTATCTGACGAGAGATTAGCAGGTTAAAATCCCATCGAGTCCATTTTTCCTTTTTTTGATTCATAAGAATATTATTTTTCTCTCTTACTACTTGTGAATAAATACTCCATTTTGCTTCTTTTTGCATTTTCAAAATTTTGTTGCGTCGTTTTCATATTCAAAAGATGTACATTTTGTCTGAATAGGTGAAAATTCATGTAAGTTCCCATCGAAAAACTTCCACAGAATCCATCATTTTTCGAGCGGAAATTTCTCATCTTTTTTCCTATGAATACCCGCGCTGTTTCTTTCTGCTCTCGTAAGACGAATTTTTCCACTCAATTCAAGCGGAATTTTGATCTTCCGAATTTAATGCGTGCACATTTTTTTTAGGAGTCGCCGTGGCTCAGACGGTAGCGCGTCTGACTACGAATCGGCCCGACCAGGACGCTGGAGAATTTTCCCGCAGTGTTCCCATGCCTGGCGCTCTGAGCTGCACTCAGCCTCCTATCAAATTGAGTACCAGAGTGTCCTTGGTACTCCTGGGCACCTTGGAAAAGTAAAGGCGGTTGAGCGTGGGACTGACTACCCCACCTCACTTCACACCGTAGGTCGAGAATATGTGGAGCGCTGCCTCCACATCTCCCATGCGCCGTTCACGGTGGGTGAGTATCGCACAGGGGATAGCTCTAATTTTTTTTACATTTTTTTTTCACAGTGAAGACACTTTCCTTATCATGTCATTTTCAGCTAATCCTTCAATACAATTAATATGAAACCGCGTAACGTAGCTTTTAATGCCTTGATGAAATGTCCAGGACAATAAGAATGTAGAAATTTCGCATCGAATCAGATCGTTTGTAAGAAACATTTTTCTCACACTTGACCAAATATTGACAGCACTTCAATTAAGGTCAGCTTCGATTGCGAAGTTCACAAAAATTTGGGAATTCCTTATAAATAAAAAGAAAAAAGAAAGGATTCTCATGAACGTATTTATGCCATTTTACAGTTACCGTCTTCACGACCTTGAATATTGGACACACAAATAGCATTCTCAGAACTAAGAAATTAAACTGGCAAAAAAAAAAAGTCTTCCTAAGAAATTTCCGTGACATCATTAACTTAACGTCATTTTGTGTGTGCGGAACAAGAAGGTAGGTAGAGTACATGTGAGAAAAATACAGAATGATGGCATAAAATTAAAAAAAAAACATCCAACTATAGTGACTTAGCTCTGCGTACTAACACATGTTATTATCGACATGAAATTTCCGTGTCCACTAATTAGTACACGTGAGAGATTTTTACGTCATACATTTACGCATTAATGAAGAAAATACACACACGCACAGTATATATCCAATTCATTTAAGTACATTTATTTTTTAGTGAAAATTAAGATTGGAGACGATGTGTAATTAAATTTGTTTAGCAACAGGGTTTCATAACTTCATAACATTTTTTTCCCCTTCCTGTAACTATGTAAAACAAATGCATAGTCTTGAACAGAAATAGCGAAATATGATTATTAAAATATCTATATCTCTAGAACTAACCAACCGATCTTAATCCTGTTTGTTTTATTTAAAAGTACACGTAGCAGGCTAAGGAACGTCTCTCTTGACAATTTTTAAGAAAATCAATACTTTCTGAGCAATTCGTCAAAATTTGGAATTACTGCAACTTAATTTTTTGAAAAATCGTTTATAGATCCTTAGATATTAATCGACCTCAAAATTGTTACTGCTTAATATTTTTAACTTACATTTGTGGCTTTCACTTACTACTAAGAAAACAAAAATCGGTTGAGTAGTTCTGAAAACATTTCACCTTACGTGGTTCGGGCCGGCGGCCATATTGATGACGTAATGACTTGGACACTAAGGGTGAAAAGGGAAATTATTTTTCCGAGGCAGAAGTTTAATCGATTGATGCATGCGGCATGTTTTCATCATCAAACGGCACATGGGATTACATATGCCCTCCTACTACTTTGGAAGCGATTATAGAAAAGAAATGATAAAACTCTTTGAGTATCAGGTACAGGCAAAGTCAAAAAGAGAATGTGCGTTCTTGCTTCTAGGTTTAAATGGCCCTGTAATGCTAAATACTTAAGCCACAGATTAGCAATAGTTGGTTGAAAATGCTCAGTTTATGTATTTATTTATTACGAGTTCGTACAGATACGGAAAACGCCATTTTACACCATCCTCTTAACCAAGTGATACAACAACAAACAACAATAATACACTAAGACAATGAAAACAATGTTTTTGGTAAGTTGAGAGCAAAGCTATAGAAAAAGGGCCCGTCTGTACGAACGTGTCTAGAACAGTAGCGACGTAAGCCAATCTGGGGCCCAGGGCAAGTGAGCGGGAATCGCTGATCTCACAACAGGCTTTGTCCCAAAGATGGCGGATAGTCTGTGACGTCATCAGTATGAGAAATTAAGCTACATTCCGTACTGTAAACGAATTATGGGACCATTACTGGAAGATTCAAGTGCGTATGGGTGGAAGGAGGGCATGTTATCTATAATTCGTGATAATATAAAGCCCTGATATTGCCTCATGTAAGTGATGTGTATTCTCTCGGTTTTTATATCGATATAATAAAATATTTGGCCTCCCTATTGAGAACAGCCGCGTAAAAGCACATTTTGCTTTTATGAAAACTTAAAGTACATAGGCCTATATTTTACTAGTATTTGGGCTACAGTCGAATTTTGGTTGTTATATTGAAAAAGTGAATATCCGGGACATTTTACTATAATGTTTAAAATGTGGGAAATAAAAGGGGAAAACTACATTAATTAAATTCATTGAAAAATTGTAAACAAAGTACTTAATGTGAATTAAATTTTATTTATGGCCTTTAGGCATCTAAGGCTCAGGCTGGGATAGGGAAGGGGAAAGGATTCGGGAGCGTGTCCGCCAGGGCCTATGTTGAAGGTGCCATCCCGGCATTTGCCTGGTGTGTGAGGAAAAAGCCCTAGAAAGAGCTCAGTCGGGATGGTCGACAAAGTAATTAATTGTTCGCAGTCATCTTTTCGCTTTCAATTTGCTTAATGCAACTCTGTTGTATTTTGACTGACTGCGAGAACAAATATCATGGAAGAGAGGTGTTGTATCACAGAACGTTTTTTTGTTTTTTCTTAAGGTTACACGGCATGGATTTTGGAAACAAAAGAGTAAGAATTTCAAATATCGAAATGATCCTTTGAACTGTTGGAGCCAACGATAACCATTTGGTTTTCGAATGTGCAAGAATTTGTGTGTGCAAAAAAGAAGAAATAGGAAATTATCCTTAGTTTAAAAGTATTGCAAAAAATAAAATATTAAAACCGTATCTGACACTAATTCAGACCATTGCTATCATGTAGGAAAATTTCGCGCATAGTTGAGTAAGCTATGCAAAACATGAGTTGCCCAGATTCAAAGTAGCGAAAAGAGAAATAATGACATTTTACACACCGATCTACTGTATAACGACATAATGTTGCAAATGACAATATCAACTCTGTTCTTGCAAAAAAAAAATCAACTTGAAATTGTTACGGTACATACAGTGTTTCTTTCAGGAATTTTCTTTCGGGGGTGCAAAATCACGTCGTGAAGGTCTCACGAAAATTTTAAATAATGCATATACGTAGTGTCCTTGGTATTCCTCGGCACCTTGGGAAGATAAAGGCGGTCGAGCGTGGAACTGACCACCTCACCTCACTTCGTATCGTAGGTCAAGAAAATGTGGAGCGCTACCTCCACATCCCCCATGCGCCGCGCCGTTTACGGCGACTTTACCTTTTTTTAAACTTTTATATGCGTATTTCAGTATACGTTCGAGTAATAAATACCAACACTAATTCTCTCGGGGGTGTGGTTGAAACCCTTCGGGTATGCCACTCGTTTCAACTTATCCATGAGATTGTGGAGGATCATGCTTATCAGCCATCCCACTACAGCCAAGTAAGAGGCCTGAGACGTCATAGTTATTGCATTAACGACCACCATCGAAGTGCTACATTGATTAATCTTAGCGAGTGATTATTCACTTGTGTTGGCGACCGGCGACGGGCCCCCTCGGCACTTGGTGTCCGGGGTGGGGGCACCGCTCGTTCCCTCTCACACCGTCACTGGTCCAGAAACTAAATCTCAAGAACCACACGGTGTAGAGAGGTGCTTGAGATGTTGTTGGATAGGTCTTATGTGGTCTCCTTTATCAAAACATCAACTTGGCCGCAAATCTCAACCCGAAGATTTCAAAATAACCAGTAACATACAAGTCTAACTTACCCCATCATATTGCCAAAATAGAAAACCACAAAATATGAAAATGCCTTACCCTCTTTGTTTCCTGTATACAACTATCTTCTTGATTCCTATTGAACGATCCTTTTCATTGTTATTTACTTGCTTCTTATCTTTTCATAAAATCGTAAAATTTTCACGCAAAATAATCTTCGCCTTACAAAGATTCGCTTCAAATAAGGAGAAAACGGCGCGATGCGCTATGAGCTTCTCTACAGTGGCGACACTAGCGGCTAAATATATAAACACATTTGTCTACGTCCAGCTTGAATCAAATTTGCAATATCAAGTCAATTTCAAACTTGAATCAAGCTTGTTGCAATAATAGCAAGAACACAAGCGAAAATTAAGTGTAAATCAAGCTTATCATAAGCTTGCGTGTGGATTCGATATTAGGTACAAATGTGAGCATAACTTTGCTACGAAGACCACAATAAATTCGTCATTTGTCTCGCTATATGTTGAAGAAGTTCTATAGAAAAATGAAAGATTCGGGGTTGACTGGAACATTTTAATGAAAATGTGCACCAAAAAAGTATTTATAAATTGACCTTGAAAAAGTAAGTGCGCAAGAAGCATTAAAATCTCACCTTCAGAAGGACATAACGAACTCGCAACGCTTCTCGCATGCATTACTAACACTTTCTGAGCACAACAACAACATTGAAGAAAATATGTGCACAAAATGAATAGTATAAGGGTATTATGTTTTTACAGTGTACTGTTGAGGTATTGATGATGATGATAGGTGTTCTGCCCGTAGGTTACCAGGCAGAGTGAACCGATGGTACTTTCATTGGTTGAAAATGACGTCTTAAGGATGCGACCTACGATTTAATGTGCTCCGAATTATTGAGGTTATTATATTGATGACGATTGGTATTCTACACGAAGGTATCCGGGTAAGATGAACCAATAGTGCTTTGTCATTGCCTTCTATCGGTTGTTGATGATGATGATGTCTTAAGGATTGGGCCTACAGTTTAACGTGGGCTCCAAATTACTTATGTCTCTAAATGAAATTGAACCCGCGACCCTTTGATTCCAAAGCAGCGAGCGTTACCATTCACCCGCAGGGAGCACAATAATACAAAATAGATAGACATTTTAATTCGCTACAAATGCAACAAAGCGCGTTACTAAATGCAACGTCAAAACAATTTCCTGTGTCTCCTATATGGTATAAATTCGTGCAATAAAACCAGAAGAACAATGTATTCCTTCCTGCACGATTGGTAATTTATATCGATTAAGGCGTTGAGAACATGTGCAGCAAATATCATGAAAGAATTTCTGCGGGTGGGGTGGATAATTGCTGTGAACTTTACAGGTAACTAGAAAACAGCCGGTGTCCCTGAAAAGCTTCCACTTTCACCGCGTTGGACCACAAAACCTCTTCGATCGTGTAGCATAGTCCACGCACACAATGGTTCCCAAGCCACCTCCGTGACATATTCCCTGTGATACAAGGAAAGAACGTGATCCATTTGCTGTACCACTTGGCATTAGGAACCAGTTCAGTCATTTTCAGCTTCTGCCTAGCGACTTTACCTTGCTTCTGTACAGAGATTGGGAAGAAAAGAATTGACTAGGCTACTGTTAAGATGGAAAGAGTCAATTAAATTGTAATAATAATAATAAAAACTCAAGGAAACAGAAATTAGTGGGCCTTGAAGAAAGAAAATTTCCTATTTACGTAGAACGGATTATTATAATTTTTCATCGATGTTTAATAGCAAGGATCTTATAGCTACCGTAGTGTAGTGGTTATGGTCACGGTCTTCGGATAGGGTCTGGAGAAACCCACGGGTTCGAGTCCAGCCTCTGAGAATCCTGATATTTCTCAGACATTTCTTCAGTTTCATTAGGTAAATGCCAGGATGGTACCTACGCTTAGGTCCTGGCCTTTCCTTTATCAGTCTAGCTTACTCATGGAAGCGTGCACGCCGATTGATGTTTATCCTCATACTTGTGACAAGTTTTAACCATAACTGCATAATTGAAATTATTATTTTTTAAATCTAATTTCTCTTCTCACAAAAAGGGCGATCAACCAAGAGAAGTGATAGGTAATAGCTAGCAAATCAGCTGCGTGGAAGTCCGAAGCTCAAATTCCGCTTCCACTCATACGGATCAGTGCCAGCAGATAATTTTCTAAGGCTATACTAAATGATTAATGTCTTTCGTTCCTATTTTACACAATGTTAATTAACCTAACAATCAAAATTAACCATGGCAAACCCTGGCCTTATTTAATGACTTCAGCTCATCTCGATTCTGTCAGATTTTAAATTTCTATAATACGAACCCGAAACCACGTGGACGTTGGTCTAATGTCTTAAACCATATGACCACCTCTGCGAATCCCCCACAAAAATGTATAATTTACAATGTATTCATATGTGAACATACTTATGTCACATAAAGAAAAGAAGTAAGTGTTTACATATATGCAATAAGTGCAAAGAATAATCAACATTTTGTTTTTGTCTTCTCGCAGACGTTGCTCCTTTAAATATTGAAAACTATAACACCCAAATATTCTCCCAAATTTGAGGAGTAGCATCAATCAGAATCTGTATAAGTTCCCTCCAACAGAACAAAAAACAGTGTTTTGTTTCAGAGGGGTGACCGGGAGGATTGATTACCCCCCACACTGAGTCAATTACCCCTCTAATTAAAGTCAACAAATATTGTAACAACAAGGGCTTATTGATTGTCCTACTAGAATTACAACGTATGTAGTTAAGTGAACAAGAAATTTTGGAAAATTACAAATTGCAAAATTTTAGCATGTCGCTCCTGATAAGCCTTTTGTCTTTCTTTCTTTCTTTCTTTCTTTCTTGTGATCCCCATTGGGGATTTCGTTTCTGAAAGTGCAACGTTAAGCAGGGGTGACTAGTGATTGTGCAGAAAAGAAAAAGCATTGGCTTGCGGGTTAATAAGTCGACGTAATTATTTTTCGAAAGAACGGGACTTTCTAAATTTGGATTTTATAAGACAAACATGCACTGTACCTCTGTATGTGCATGTGAGAGAGTTTTAATATTGGTACAGTAAAGCCTCGTTTATTCGTGACTCATTTATCAGGTACTTAGGTTTATCCGGAATGATTTACGACAGGAACTAAAGCAAATTTTCGTCAGTTTCAAAATCCCTGTACATCGTCTACAAGTGAGAACATCTAAGTAATTCTCCACAGTACAGTGTTCTACTGTATTTGCTTTTAATTTATTAAAATAAATTTTGTCTTTTGTGAAATAAACAATTTTGTTACTGTATTTTCTGTACTTGCAGGCGCTTATAGCATGAAAAGAGTCCTAAGTCAACTTTGTCAAGAATTTCGTTTACGTGAAACGGGTACGGTCAGGTCCCATCAAGTTCGGATAAATGAGTTCATTTATGGCAAATAAATGAATGGATTTGATGATTGCATAAATGTAGGACGTAATACATAATTTTTCATACTTAATAGATACAGAAAGGTTTCACTAAATTGGTGTAAACATAATCCTTATTTCTCCCATTCGTTTCTATATTCTTTTGCCTTGCTACCCACCGTGTTGCCTAGCTTCCACTAGAGGGTTAAGCCCTCTTTCATCCCCTTTAAAAATTCAAGATCTCGCACAAGTAGTTGCCGACCTCGGTAGTCGACTGGAGTCAGGGGTTGGGCCGCCGTACACAAGGATGCGGGTTCGGATCCCGTCTAGAACATTAATGTTTGTGAATTTTAATTGTGTCGCATTCGCATCATCGAAACGGAACGGACATAGTTACTAAAATTACCCGTACACAATGAAGTTTATTGAACTTCTTTTTTTAAAAAAATAGTTGGAATAATGCTTCATAAGTAACCATTAATTAATTCCAAATGCTTATCACGGCCAACTGAAATTCTTAATTAATTTCTATACTAGAGACCATTAATTTGATTGTTTTAATCTATTTTATTATCCTCAACAATGATTACTTAGCATTGCAATACGTTTGCCATTTTACTCTTAATTGCGGTTAATTTATTTGAATATTTATGCGTAGAACTTATATAGTTACCAAAAGGATAACAGATGGAGCCAGGAGTTTCTGCACTTGAACTTCACTTGGCAATTTGATTAGTAATTAATTCCAAATATTTCTATATTAATTATTTAGTATCTAGTGAATAATTCTTTTGTAAATTGTCTTATTTCAAGTAAATTATTTTTATTTCAAGGTTATTAGCATTTTAAGTACAGAAGTTGCTTTTACTTATTTGATATGCCTTCGGAAAATACCTAACTTGGCACAGAAGATACAGAATCGTGTAAATCATTTCCAAAGTCGCGATCTTTGAGTACAGCTTATTGAGAAAGGAGTATGACAAATGAATTACAAAGTGTGGATTAGCAATCGACTATGGATAAACCAATATTGTGGATACTAATTTCATCAACGAAGGACCAGATAGACTGCGTAGACTTCGGTAAAATAAAGGAGTAACAAGTGGGTAGGGGAAAGTGTCCATAACGGCAATTACCAAGATCGTCCAACTTAATTTATTTATTTATTTAGTGACAACACAACAGGCAATGGCCTAATTATAGTGTTGAGCTTTACAAAGTAGTTGTACAGACTTTATTGATAATTACATCTCTAAATTCTTTAGGCGACATATAGCATACGTCCAGATCATTGTGAACTGTACAGAGTTGGTTATATATAGTACAAATTCTCCAGATTGGTGACCTCATTAAGATATTGGTTCTTGCCTTTTTACAGTGGAAGAAACCAGTATTATTAACGCGAGTTTTAGATGATGGGACACGAAAATGTAATGTCGAAACGAAATCCATACAATCTAACTTATTTTGAACAATTTTTTGCAGAAATAACAGATCAGCAATGTTGCGCCTTTGTTCTAAGCTCTGAATATTGAAGTTCTTAATGACTGCATTGTAACTGTCATAAGCAGGATAGATTCGAGTTTCTTTAAAGGTCAGGAATTTAAGAAATTTTGATTGGATTTTCTCTAATTGTTGGCAATGTTTCAATTGATATGGATTCCAAATAGAAGAAGCATATTCTACCTTGGAGCGAACATAAGCATAGTAAATTTTTTCCAATGTTGATATGTTGTTGAATTCTCTTCCCGTCCTAATTATGAATCCTAGTAACTTCAAGGCTTCATTTGTTATATTTGTTACATGTATGTTAAAAGTCAATTTCGAGTCAAAAGTGACACCAAGATCCTTAACTACAGTAGGTCTGTTTAGTACAATTTTATTAATGGAATAATCAAATTGATGAGTGGTTTTATTTCTATTAAATGATAATACTTTACATTTACTTATGTTGACTCCAAGTTGATTAATAGCACACCAGTTTGCAATATTATCTAAGCTTTGCTGAAGTCTTATGCAGTCTCCGATAGAGTTGACTTTTGTATATATTTTAAAGTCATCTGCAAATAACAATTTTTCATTATCAGACACACAATCAGGAAGGTCATTAACAAATAAGAGGAATAACAAAGGTCCTAGGTTCGAACCTTGAGGAACTCCTGAGAGTGCAGAATATTCATATGATTTGTATTCTTTATAGACAACTGATTGCTTGCGATTTGTTAAGTACGAATAGAGGAGCCTAATCACAGTGGGTGAGAAGTGATAGTGATTTAATTTTTCCAGTAATATATTGTGATTAACCCTGTCAAATGCTTTCTCAAAGTCAATATAAATCACATCAACTTGCTTGCCTTCGTCCATCGAATTTGCTATGTAGTCCGTAACAAGTGCTAAGTTTGTTACCGTGGATTTCTGAGAAACAAAGCCATGCTGCTTAGCTGAAATAACTGGTTGAATATGATTACCAATTCTCTTGTATAAGATCTGTTCAAATACTTTTGCAAAAGCTGGTAATATTGCAATTGGCCTAAAGTCATTAATGTCTCTAGTATTATTAGATTTTGGGATAGGACAAACCAGGGCAGATTTCCATTTGTCGGGGAAAGTACATGTTTTTAGGGATAAGTTAAATGCTATCAATAGGGGATATTTAAATATATCAACACATCCCTTAACTACATATGAGGGATGAGTTAAGTTACATATGAGTTAAGGAATCTAAATGCTTACCGTTACGTAAGTTTGGGATCTGGTTAGTCAGATACTGAGGATATTTTTGTAATAACACCAGAAATATATGAGGAAGAAGTTTCGCGAAACTTTGGTAAAGATATAATTGATTAAGAAACAGATGTTTTCATAGAAGTTCTTCCAGAAAAAGAAAGGCAATTGCACAGTGATTGGGAAGAAGTTAGCGATACCAAAGTTTTGTTTTAAAAAAAAATCAGAAAGAGAAAAGACATCACGTGTACCTAAGGAACAAAGGCTATAACAAGAAGGAAAAGGGGAAGATGAGGAGATACAACGTCCAATCATTCTCGTACAGTGAAGATAAAAAAAAAGTCGAATTAGAATTTAGAAGTGCCTGAATTTCAAGAAGTAAAGAATTTGGTATTCGAATTCATAGACGATCGACATCATGATTTGACATATCGAAAATTATTTAAAGAAACTTTTATTATATTATAAACACAGATATTACGGCAATGTATGAGAGAAGTATTATGTAGTTAATACTGGAACCGATACAGTCAATTGATTGATAACACACAGTAAAAAATAACTGTGTTAATTCATCACAATGTCCCAGCGTGACTACCACTTTTTGTGTTAAATCAACACAGCACACGGTGTTAATTTCGGTACTGGGGGAAAAAGTTACAGCTGTAGCAAGATTTGAACATGAGTTGCTGAGTCCAGTATCTTGCCGTCTGGGCTAAATCGCCAAACAGAAGAAACACTAGATTCAAACAGTATAAAGGAAAATTGATCCCAAATACAAACAAAGTTACTCTCACGACTTGTACCATGATTTAATCACTTTTCCATCTGTCAATTAGGGATCATAATTCATTGAGATGAAAGCAAACGCAGCATTTGACAGTTGTTACGATAAGATAGCTGGCCAAGTCAAACTGTCGCCATCTTGCTTGCTTTCATAGAAATAGAATATTATCAATGAATGGGAATTCTGTTTCACAATTGACAAACAGAAAGTGATTAAACCATGGAATAAGTCGTGGAAGTAACTTAGTTTGCTTTTGGGGTTCAGCAACATATATTTGATCCCCTACACTGTTTAAATCTATAGTGTAGTCGTTTAATTGTAATGTTGTTCAATATATATCGTTTGCACCTAGTATTTTCTCTGTCTGACAATTTAGCCAACTCGGTAAGACTTTCGACTTTTAACTGAGCAACCCATGTTCAAACTTCGCTGCAGCCGTAAGTGTTTCTCCCAGTACTGAAATTAACACCGTGTGTTGTGTTGATTTAACACAGAAAAAAGTGGTAGTTATGCTGGGACACCACATTGTGTTGAATTAACACAGCTATTTTTTGCAGTGCACTATTAATTAACGTTGGTTCAAGTATGAATTTAGTTTTAAGGTCTTTAGGCAACTTTGGTTCAGGCCGTAATTAACGTTGGTGAGTGTAGTGTGGTGAGACTCCTCAAGAGGAAGGGGAGGAGAGTGCTGACGTGGGTGAAAAGTTTTCCGTTATTTTCTAACGACACTTAACATTTAAAAAGCAGTTTCTTTTTGTTTTATAAAATCGATTTGATAAATTACTTGTGACTATAGAAATGCAAGGAATACTTCGTAATTTACAGAATTTCACATTAAAAATAATAATGCTGCCAAGGAAATTAATGCTAGAATAAAAATGGTGTATTTTATTTAATCTGGAAGTTGTGGACAGACTAATATCAAATACATATGTAAAGATATCGCAAAATTACTTGAAGATAAGTTTGTTGATAATAGAATTAAATTAATTGATAGATTTTAAGATTTATCGCCATATTCTACATTTGTTGAATTTGTCGCTTCTCTGGTTAATCTACAGTTAACCTCTGTCAAAATTAGGTTAAGTTAGTAACTCTGTGATATTGCATTCTTGCAGAAATACAGTTGAAAAAGTGCATTTAATGAAACTAAACAAAGTGCTACACGAGAGATAAATCTTTCTTATCGAGTTGAATGCAATCGTTAGAAACCGAACGCTTAGTCATTAAAAGCCTTGAAATAAAATATGCTGACAAGATTTAAATATAAAACAATCTTTATTAAAATCACAATAGTACACGTTGTTCTAGAGGCCGTTAGTTACGCTGAACTATTGTGCTTTTAATGATGTTGTAGCCTATAAACCTTATCAGCATATATTTTAGTTTAATAATTATAGACAACGCCTGAACATAATTAAACCTTGAAAATATTCAGGTAAATGAGCTATATTTTTTAGTGTGTTCTAAAATCTCAAAAGTAAGCGCTAAATATTACAAAGGTTAGAAAACTTTGACAGATAATTGGTCAGAAAATAAAAACAAATATTTTCTCTATCCTTCTTTAATAAACATGAAATATGCTTTAAAACTGACATGCACTATGGAGTACCTTCTTCAAATCATGGACCCCCCCTCAAAAAAAAAACAAAAAAAACTTAGATTTACTAGTATTTTAAATCATATTCCACTTCTGGAAATTGAAAGGAAATTCACGTCTAGGACCTCTGAAAGCATAGCGTGAGGTATTGCTACTAATAAGGAACTTTATAATCCCACTTCTGCCGTCTAAAAAAATGTATCCTGAGCTCGTATGTTGCCTCGCACAAGAGTTATATTATAGTGGGTTGCATGACAAGAAGGGGCTCAGGCCTCTACTAAAACAACGTACCAGATCATAACCTGAATTAATAGTTAATAGTTTTACGCCCCTTTCAAGGAACCCTCGCAGCTTCAGTGATTTTTAGTAGAATTACAGTGCTCGCTTCTTTAAAAGAAATTATTTAAAAAAAAAATAGTATAGATTTAATAAAAGTCATGGAAATAAGTATTTAATATGGAATTTAAATATAAAGATCAGCATACCCATATAGCAATTTTGACCTGACTTAACAGTGAATCAACCTTATTTAATGAAAACTTGGCAAATCAGGGCAAAAAGGTTGAATTAGTCAATCTACAGCATGCGGCAAAACAAACAGTACTGAAATGACAGCAGGTTGTTGCAACGAGACGAAAAAGGCCTGTATCTTCTCCCGTAATTCGGGAACACTTCTAGGCGAGTCATCCGACCGGAAAAGAGATTCTTTCATATGTATGCATCGGGGACCGTGAGATCCGGGGAGTAGGATGGATACGGGAAAACTGTTCGACGGGAAATCAGAGTGATCTTTAAAGTGTTGTTGCAAAAGGGAAAGTAAACCTCTCGCGGTGTGGGCTATAGCTCCGTCTTGCTGTATCCACTGTCGCTACTCTGGCAGGTTCCTGGCACAACAAAAACGGTGCAAATCCCGCAAGAATGGGTCAATAATGAAGGACGACAAATTCTGACGCGGCATTCCGTATGACCGAAAATAGTGCTCCACGATAAACACCTTCCATTTTTTTGTTAGGATCAACATCGCCACGGCAACTGCACTCTGTGCTACTCTTAACGCAACTATAGTAAAGAGTAAAGATCATAGAAGACGTCACGAACTGTTCCTACGACGCTTATGCGCGTCAGACATGCGCACATTTCAGTACTGTTTGTTTTGCCGCATACTGTAGTTTAGAAGAATCAAGTTTGAAATAATATTGACAGGACAAGAAAGAAAAACAATATACTTCTTTAAAAAAAATATATATATCCTGGATGGGAATCGATCCAAGAACCTACGGCACACTAATCCGATACTGTAATAACCAGACCACGGAACCACACTCCCTAGCTGACTTTCCAAGCGTCATTAATACTTATTTCATCAGATCGCAAAAGACGCCTGCAGTGAAAGAGTAGGAGTTAGCGAAGAATAGTTTATGGCGAAACAGTCGTGGCACGTGATGGGACTTCAGCGCAGTCAGACTACAGCAGAGGTGGAACAGAACAAAACTGAAATACATTTCAAGTTTGACAAGCTTCCTCGTATAACTGCTTGTTTCAGCAAGCTTGAATTAGGTTCCAAGCCACTTGTGTTGTTTAAGTAAGTTTATTTGATGTTTGTTTGTTACATTCAACACAATATCAGATTTGACAAGCTGAAAGCAAGTTACTAATAAACCTTCTCGCAAGCTGGCATGGTATCTGGGTATTACATACTGACATATACAAAATGAAATTGGCTGAAAGCAAGTCTGACTCTAAAATAATCTTTAACCTCTATCACAATTAGGTTATGGTATCTCTTATGTAAAATAATATCAATTTTGCCTAGCACGCGGGACCAAGTAATACTAAACTGAATTCTTGCCTGAGGTCCTACTATGATCTACTACCACTGGTCAGTAGCACACTCTAATAAAACAAAAGAAAGTTATCTTTTTTAAATCCACACTTCCTTCGTTCGGTCATGGTTTTGTCCCAAATAGACTTGCAGAAAGAGGAGACCCTGTTCCACAGGCTGCTCAAATATCCATTGATAACTTGGCCAACAGATTGTTTGCTGTTGATGCTTTGTTTTTCCACTTAATCAACTTTCATTTCATCTCTCTTTCTCGTTTCCTTGAGAGGATTTCCGGTCACATGGGGAAATGTAGTTTACTGTTACTTTCAAATATGAAAAACCAGACTTTTATTCTCAACAAGCATTCATCCGAGCATGGACCACTTTATACGCTTCAATTAACTGAAACGATATTCATGTGATGCTCTGATCTCAAGTGTTCGTCAAAAGTCACAGAAAGTTAGATTAAATTAATTTTAGCATTTAATGCAGCGGAAAGAATCACATTCACTAGTTGTTGCTGAATTTCATTCAGGGTTTCCGTCAGAATTTTCAGTTGGGGGGGGGGGGGGGGGGGGGAAAAAAGGGGGGGGGTAAGTGAAGTTTTGTACGGTTTCTATCGATTTTTCACT
>JAGDQP010009414.1:21353-57325 GCA_022664845.1 Lepisma saccharinum | reverse complement strand
GTCAAATCTGCTTTCTCTTTGAGATTCGCCTTCTCACAAACTCGATACCTCAGGAATGAAGCCTCCGTCGCCTGTAATTCTTACAGCGATCGGTAGATCTCGCAAAATCATATAAGGTGGCAGTGTTAACTCAAAATCGCAATTTTTGAGATACGCCTATTGGTTATTCCAACGACGAATTGTGCTTTCCGATTGAACCTTTGGATTGTGTTTTAATATATCTTGAGAAATTTGTATTCCTCAAGAAGCCTTTGTGCGTGCTTGCTATACGGAATTAAATCAGATCGTGAGAAGGGCATTTCACTGATGTGAAGAATTGATCAGAGTATCCACGAGATCGGGTAAAAAGGGAAATTTCAGGTCATTTTGTAACATCAGTATTTGTTTTGAAACATATGTAAGTATAGCTTTGCCTATGTAGTAGCTATCTGTCGGAACCTATCTGTACTGGAGTGCGACATAGAGATTTTTAACGTATCTCCACATGCTCACTTTGTCATGATCTCGGTGTAAATATCCTGTTGTCAATAGCAGATGTCGAATTGTAAGCGCGTTATTAACGCAACGAGTTTTTGTCGCCGGATAATGTGTGAAATGAAAATATTATAGTTATAAAACTCCACTAGAGGCAGGGTTGGCGCCACCGTCTACGTGGGTTTTAATTCCCAGCGTGGCGCAAGTTGAACATTCAACTGTTTCTCTGTTTGTTTGGCACGAAGGAAACAGCGAACCGTGCGCTACCTGGTATTATATCATTTGTATGTGCCACGCACGATCTTCTTGTGAAGAAAAACAATTGAGAATTCGCATTCGAGTTCACCTTAGTTAAGTTCAACACGTAGGCTAAGATACAAACAATTCCTAATTAAATTGATCAGTATAAGGTATAATTTAATATAAAAATTACATGTAAAACGTTCTTGATAACTATTATTTTTGTTCTCAGAAAAGATTTTTTGATAATTTTTTTATTTTATTAATGGCCTTTAGGCATCTAAGGCTCAGGGGAGGGAAGGAGAAAGAATTCGGGAAGCTGTCGGCCAGGGCCTATGTTCAAAATGCCATCCCCGTTTTTATTTGTTAAATATAATGTTGATACTTAGAGGAATAACTTATTAAAAAAACATTAGAGATATATTTAAAAAATATTATACAGCATTAGGGATTCAACGCAAGTGACATGAATATTACACACAGAAAATACTAATGCTGTAATTTATACAAAGAACGGTTTACCTGCAAAAATTTACAAAGAAAATTGTAAAATTGAAAATAGGATATGGGCACCGGTCGTCGGATATACACTAGTAGTCGGCAATTTTCACATAAATATCATTGAAACTAGACGTATGTCATTAAAATGAACATAAAATTATCTTTAGTTTTCTGACAGCTTTAACTTGATATTTAAGTTCTACCATCTATCGAAAGCATTGACCTCCATTAATACGATACTGGACTGGACTGACTCCAAAATGGTCGGCAAACCCATTATTGTATAGGATAGGGAGGCTAAATGGCTGGGCCTATTGAAATGAAACTTGGTATGGGGGTATATTATCGTTAGTAGGTAAGGAAAATATTTTCAAATTTTGTAAAAGTCTCCATCTTGGATTTAAAATGGCCGCCAAACCCATTGTTGTATAGAATACACAGCCTAAACTACTGGGGCTATTGAAATAAAATTTCGTACGAAAGTACAACATCATTAGTAGGTTTAAAAAATGTTTCACAATGTAAACAGAAGGGCCATCTTGGATCCAAAATTGTGGACGGTAAAAATCCATTTTTCACATCGTTTGGACAATAGATACGAAATTGGCCATAAAGGTGCATTATGTTGAGTAGTTTAGGAAACTATTACAAAATTTTGGGAAAGTCGCAATATTGGAACCAAAATGACCGCCCGAAAATCCATTTTGTACACCGTTTGAGCTAGATAAATGAAATTTTATTTAAAGGTGTACCTTCACGAGTAAGTCACGACAATATGATAAAACGTTGAAACAGTCGCCATCTTTAATACAAAATGGCAGCCCAAAAACCCATTTTCTAACCCACTAAGGCTAGACAAATGAAATTTGGTATAATCGCGTACCATGACGAGTAGGTCACAAGAAAAGGTGTAAAAACCCCAAATGGGGGCGAAGCCCCCCACTGTGCGTGGTATATTTGTATTATGGTGGCGTTGTCCGTCAGTGTCTGATTACGATAAAAGGGGCGGAACCCCCTAAACCCCCATGTTGGGAGCTCAGCTCCGACGGGGGTCTGGAGGCAGCGCCCCCAGCGAAGCAAAGCGAGTATTATAATTAAAACTCTAACCGTTGCTACTTATGCCATAGGTGTAGCTGGCTTTCGGTACTCTTATTTTTCGTGATCGGCGACGGGATAGTAATTCCGATTTGTATAGCTTATTTGAGTTGTTAGTTCAAGGTTATAGAAATCAATCTCATGTCATATGGCGAGGAATACGTGGGTGCTGGATGTCTCTCTAAACCTCAATAGGAGGTTTAACATTACACAGAACGGACGACGATCTCCAGAGTAGTGCTAAGTTTAAGTTTGGTGGTTGTTACAGTGCAAGAAAAAGTAAACATTTTTGTCATTGACTGTAAGGCAGGTTAGGGATGCCAAGGTAAGAAGGACAGTAAAAGAACACATGATTTTGTTCTTCTTCTTCGTGTTATCTTCCATTTCGATCAGTTATATCAGTGTAGCTTTGCTAAAGGATTCAATCAACATGAATCATGCTCAAGCACAAACTGGAAAAGTCTGTTTCAGATCGGAATGAATTTGTTATGATGGCGCTACTATCACCAAAACATTCATGTTTACAGGGACGACTCGTTCTCGGAAGCAGTGTTTCCAATGCAGAATATGATTCGGAAACTATATCAAGCCTTTATGAAAGAAAATGGAAGGGAAGGACGAGATACCTTCAATTAGAATATAGTTCTTAGCTTAGTCCTCATTTTTAGTTTCCTTTTTTTCATTTTTATTATTATTTTTTTTTACAAAAAAATGTTCGTACATCCAAACAACGAAGAGTTAATATTTGTGACGTTAGTAAAGGGAAATAGCTGCGCATACCAAGATATCACTACGTTCATTGCTAGATTTCGAATTTCGGTCTTCCGGTTCACTGTTAAAATTGAATCACTGTTGAAATGGTCCGGTTGGCGGTTATAAGGGCTAGAAGACTTCAGTGCAGCGAATATGTAAGTACTCTGTTTCTGTTTTGTATGCGACGAACTGGATGCGATTTCGATTTTTGGAACACTTCTGCGATCTGAATTTATGTTAGAATTTTTGAGGAAATTTTTCGTATGAACACCCTATCAAAAACTGGTTCATGCACACCGATGAAAGAAGGAAGGATGACCAGTCGATTCCTGTGTGAGTTCCAATATAATACTATGGGGATACTTCATGAATTAAATCGTGACGTTCCCAATTCTGATTAATTCGAATCTCACTGGCGTCAAGATAATGACGAGCGGCAGAAATCGCCCCGAATCACTTAACAATTCTCCAGGATGCAGATGTGTGCGTAAGTGTTAAAATAACTATTCATGAAAATTGGTTTATTTGTCTTCGAGGGGTACGTTCACGTCTCATAAGATAGTCACGTCCTGGTCGTAGGTTCAAATCCCGTTTTTAATCAACTTGTTTATTTTGTAAGTCGTGGGTTTAAATTTGAATATCATTAGTCGAATTGACGTAAATTTTAGTCCGATACGAAACGCCTCTTAACTCAGCTCTCCACGATCTTCGATTCAGAATCAAACTTTTAAATATTATATCATATATATTTTTGTGATAATCTAAATTCTTTGTGTATGATCTATTATTTACGAAAAGCGCTTTCCTTGTCCAAGCATATTATTAGACTATTCACAATTCTAGTTACGTGGTGGACTGTAGGTTTAAAAGCCGCTCTGCCAATAAACCTTGCTTTGACTGATCTATCCGGCACCAGATCAATAAAGTTATTCCTTTTCTCAAATAAGAAAAATAGAGGGTAACACGATGTTAAAGAAAAGTTATATCATTCTTAACACTTGTGTAAATTTTTAAATGAAATGACCTAGGAACTATTCAAACCACTTGTGGATAGTTTCCTCAAAATGAAACTGGAAGAAAGTGGGCTTCCTAACAATTGTACCACGGAAAAGGAAACCAGACATATATTCATGGTTATAGACATCATGAAAGAATACGTCATGACTATGACAGAATTCAACATAATCAGAGAATAATAAATATTCTTGAATTGTGGAAAATGGCGACAGAGAACACAAACTCAAGCTTTCAGTGACACAAAAGGCTTCCTGGAAATTGTGAGATCTGTCATCATCGGTATAACAAGATTGCTAACAGGAAGTACTTTGTAGTGAATCAATCCGTCAATATAAGACAAAACAAATTACTAGTGACGTTTAAGGGCTTGTAAAATGAAAATTATCCTCATGCCTTTACCGACGTCGGTGTAGCAACTTCCATATCCTCATGGGCTAGAGACAGATTATATGAATTACTGGACACTGTAGGTATGGAACGTCTAATATATTATGACAATGATTCAGTTTTAAAATCCAAAACCGGGATTAAGCAATGTTGCTAACTACTTGAAATTACTTAGAACAATTGACTAATGAAATAATAGATTGGTGGGAGATGCAAATCTTTATTGGCTTATGTGCAAATGTTATGCATACCGTACAAAAATCTAACTACAAGCGAAATGCAATATGTTTACAAGATGCGAGGCATACCTTAGAATTATCGTGCAAACAAGTATAGATCTTAACCATTTTTTATAATTAAGTCATTCATTGATCCGACAATCAACAAATCTTTAGTCCTAAGATATTACGCAAAGCAGGCTGCAAAATATTTTCTAAAGCATAGTTTAAAACACACTAAGAAGCCAATAATGAGAGGTCGAGACTTAAACCGTCAAACGAAACAGATTATTGTACTTTACCCTAAGGATAACGTTAATATCAAAACAATCTGAAATATATACACATATTAAATATAAAGTGTTACATTTGTAAAGTGACAAGATACAATCTGTTATTGTTATAAAATAATTTTGTAAAACTTAAAATTGAAAACTTAAAATTTTGTGTAATTTAGAAATCAGAAACTGTTTGTAATAAGAAAATACTTTTTGTACAAGTTAACATTTTCTTAAACTTAAAACTTTGTTTATGCATTACAAGACATTTACAGTTCCTGATACAACATTTAGAATCACGCTTAGGTTTTTGTGTGAGATTCAAATTGTAAAGTTAAATGATGAACAAAATACTTTTAAAAGCGAGCATTTTTTTTTACAAATTTAAGAATTACATTTTGTTTGACTTAATTCTTAAATTTGAACTTATGAAAGGAACTAACCTTTTATTACAAACTTGCATGTAAACTGTGACAAATATAAAACAATTTTTGCTGAACTTATAAATAATGTAAGAAAACTTTGAACGAAATTTTGCTTGTAAACTAACAAACACGAAACGGTTTGTAAGACTTATGAAACTAACACAGAATATTTTTGTAAACTTTAAAAATCATTGTTGTATTTTGAAATTAACATATTATTTTGTGAACTTAGGGAACACGAAGCAGTTTTTGTAAAGCTGAGAATGACATTTTGTTCTGTACACTGTCAGAACAAACAGTTTTGTAAAACTTAAAAATATATTGTTATAATTTTTTTATGACGTATCTTTGTGTAGCTTGCAAATCGCGTACTAAATTGTTTCACATTTTCAATGCTCAAAATAGTTTTGTTGTTTGTAATATCATTGTTTGTACAACTTTTGAAACTCTATTAATGAAAATGAATAATAAAAGATTCATTATACTTAAAATTCTTTATATTATTTTTCTTTTATCTCTTTGGTACAAAGCGTTTAATTACAATTAAAGCAATCATGAATCCAGTGCTCTGTATACAGAAGCACATAGAGCCGTGGAAAATATTCGGCAGTAGTAAATATTTTCTATATGCTTTCATAAACTTTTAAATATATGTTCACAATCTGTATGTATCTCATTAAATTTCTCATATTTTATCACGTGTAGTCCAGCAGGATAGGAGTTTTACAACATCCTCTTCAAGACATTTATTAAAAAGACTAATACAATTATTAATGCCTGATTCTAGAGTTAGATTTATAAAACGCAGTCTGGAAAATTAATGGGCCGTTTAATTTTCAGTGTTGTACAATATATATAATACAATCGGAGCTAACTTCAGCCTTGGAGCAATCGCAGATACTTATCGTTGCACTTTTCAACATCACTACGCTCACGATCGGGCGAGGAACCAGATTTATTTACTTTTCCTACTATTCACACTAAAGTATAGAATTGCATTCATCTGATGATTTGATCCAGTACATTGTTTGTTACACATTGTTCGTCCTCTACAGCAAAGCAAGTAAGTTTAAAAGTCATACCCTCTGTAAGTTATACAACCCTACATGTCATGGTCCAACTCGGGAAGGCTAACAGCTATGTTTAAAGGACTCCCACAATAACGTGAAGATAAGCTTTATTTTTAATACTCCAGTTCTTTTACCCTAAAAATATGCAAGCCAATTTGATATTAGTGTATTGAAAGAAGTATGTGTCTGGGGGAGTGTACACTGTCAAAAACTTTGAGTCAGTTATGTATACAAAATAACTATCCTGTGTGGTAAGAGACCAGGTATTACAAAAGTTTTCAAAAGCCGGCTTCGGCTCAAACGTGTAGGGTTTATTATAAACTATTGAATCCGATGCTCCTTATTAAAACTGATATTCTGTGTCCTATGTAATCCAGCACTGAATAGGTGATTAACACAAAGGAAAATATTTTATCTATAATATGTTTGAGATTTATACTTCTGTATAAGCTTTTGTGTAGTATGTAGCCATCATAATTATATCAACGGTGCCGAGCAATGCAAGCTGCAGTGGATATAAATTCACATCCTGTATTTTATGCAATCTGATATGACACAAATGACGGGTCTTGTCCAACGGTCTTGAGCACCCTTGGACAGCGATGTGCGGTATTATTACCTACCTTCATTTTCAAAATACATTTTCTGTCTTACCTACCTGATTGTCTCACCAAATACGAACAACTCGTAATGCTAGTAGTGATAGTGGTAAGTCGAACTGGGCCACTGAGAGCATTTATCTGTGGTGCGGAGGGGTAAGCGGTTCTATCCAGGTTCGTGTTGTGTCGGTATGTGTTGGCTACTCAATATATTAGTGAATTTTACTCGGAGTTGTCCCGTTCCCTCCCTATTTCTTCATTCCATAACATTCCATTCAGTGTTAGACAAGGTTGTCTAAAGGCCTAAGGGTGGTGTCGGTGACAAAGTACGCAGGATGAACTTGCTATTCGTTTAGGACAGCGTTTCTCAATCTTTTTCATGCTACGACCCCCTTTTTCCATGTCTTCTTCGCGGCGAACTCCAAGAGAAGAGAAGCAGAGATGTTTAAATGGGGAGGTTAAAAAATGAAAGAGAAACTTACTAAGTTATTCTCAATGTGCCTCAGGAAGAGAGAATAAGCTCGAATAATGCTATTGTTATTTTGTTGGACAAGAAAGGAGACAAACAACGTGTCGAAAATTACAAGCCAATTAGTCTACTGTCAGTTCTATACAAACTATTTTAAGTTATGTTGGATAGTACTGAACAAGATTTAGATTTCATCAGGGAAGGGAACACGTCGGATTTCGTCGTGGATTTAGCACAATGGACCACATACAAACATAGAATGAAGTTATGGAAAGCACTAATAAATATGAACTTCCACTATGTCTTGAATTCATAGATTTTGAAAAAGCTTTCGATTCGGTCTAGTTGGCAGCAGTGCTTAAATCACTTGAACATCAAGGCATGAAAAGTGCATACATCGAGCTACTGCGAGACATTTACTCTATTAGCACATCTGAAATTAGACTACAAAATTTTAAAATTGGAAAAGGGATAAGACAATGAGATTCAATTTCTCCAAAATTAATGTCAGCGGTTCTTGAGGTAGAGCTCCAAAATTCAAAATCGAATGAAGTTCGAATGAAAATCAATGACGATGATATAATTCTGTTTGCTTGAAATGCAGAAGAACTATAAACGCGAATGGAAGAGCTGTGTAATGAGAGTTCGAAAATAGGCCTTAAAATTAATTTAAATAAAACAAAAGTAATGTACAATCAATATGCTGAAAAGAAGGAAATAAGGATTAGCAGAGAGACAATAGACATAGTTGATGACTATGATTACCTAGGCCAGCTCGAAACTTCGAATGCCAAGTTGACAGATGAGATAAATAGACGATGTAAAATGGCGTGGAACTCTTTTGGAAAATACACTTTACTTTCTGAACTTATGGAATTGGTATGCACGCAGGTTCGAATCCCACTACCAGTCATCCTCACTGAAGTTTTCCAGGGTTTCTAGAACCTCTGGCTCATAACTTTTCCCATTTCGTACGGAATCCATCCTAGTCTGAGCTGCTTAAAGTTATAAATCAATACAAATTGAATTAATATCAAGTATAGGATGTACGTAATGCAAGGTGCTTACCTGGAGCACGGTAATGTAATAATAAAGAAATAATAAACCCCAGATAATTGCTTGTTTAAATCGAAAATTTGAGAGGAGTAAATAGTATATATATATATAAGGAGCTAAAGGTAAAATATACGCTGTACAGGCGAAAAGTTGCTACAGCGCTGATGATTGTTTGTCGTATTGCTTTCGTCGGCAAACTGCTTTTACAACACAAATCATGATTATTACTGTAATTTATAGTATTGCCACCAGGCGGTCGGTAAAATCTTGAGTATCGCAAGAAATTAACGTACTGTTACCGCCCCTACTACCGCTCGCTCTACAAACTATTGAAGATGACCAAGGAACAAATTTAAACAGTATTCTGTGTACACACTCTATAATATCCGAAGGGATGTACAAGGATACTGCTATAGCATTGCAATATCCTTAGAATTTATACACATGATTTGAAAGTTTAATATGAGCTAAGTAAACAAAACTATAGCATCAAAGATTGATTTCGGTTAATTATTTATTGGTTTTAATTTCAAGTACAAGCCTCCCAGAGGTGATAACAGAAATGATTTCTTATCAAGAATGAGTGGATATTGCGTCTTAGAGGACTTGACAACTTCACATCTTCTCAATATACTTACTAGGCCAACTTTGGTTTGCATCAAGCCAAAACGATTACCTATAAGAGAAATAGAAAATTCATACGACATTAGAGCATACATTGAAATATTCATAAATAACAGGAGGAAGAGTAATTAAATATATATATATATATATATAATATAACTTGGACATGTTAAACTACTTTTTTCTTATTGATTTAAAAGTAGAATGTAGTATTACTTTAGCGATTTATTTATTTATTCATCTCTAGTTTCCTTAAAATTGCCACATTCTATATTTCACCACAATAGTTTTGAAATCCTCGAGAAATACAAATCTTGAAAGCAATAGTAAGGCAAGTACCACATATAAAATGTATAATGTGATAGATTAATACAAGTTAAAATTTTGAGAGGCAGTTTCTGAGATCAAAACAAGAACACAAGCTCATAAAAACGTGAATCAAATTCTGTTTCAGTTTCGAGATTCAGCAGTTTCAGCTTGGCGAGCAATATGGACGGTAAATAAATGGAATATCTTGCAACAAATCAGAAATGATACATTAAAGAATTAGTTTATTTACAGTTAGTGTGACGTAAAGAACAAAGTTTAAAAACCTTTTCAATGAGAAGGACATTTCTAGATAGTCTCGTCTTAAATGATTCATCGCATTTGAAAATACTGTATTTTCAAAAGTATTACACATATTATAATGATTGATACATGAAAAGATGCGAAAATTCACCAAGTTTTTCTCGCTTACTATAAATTTTGTATGTGTGCATTCTTAGTCACTCGTCACACGTCCAAGTTGTAATCAAGTTCTGTTCATACATTTTGTAGCATTCCACTGTTAATGCTCATCATAGCAGCAGTCATGAGTTCTCTAAACTCTACCAGTGTTGTTGACTGTAGTGGAACGTAAACATGGTCCTTAATATAACCAAAGGAAGAAGTCATACGGTGACAGATAAGAAGACCCGGGAACAATGCAAAAAGAGCATGATATCATTCTCAGCAACACGCCCAGTTGACCGATGCATGTCCATTTGTTTCTAAAACTAGGACCACTCGTACTGCCACCCGTACCACTTGGTTGCCCCCTGGTTTTGTATTGTGAAAATACACGTTTAGAATATAAAATGCCGGACAGGCTGGTATCTAGAAGTTATTTAAACTTCAAACCTCTATGTTCTTTAAATTTGTAAAGTAGAGCTTATTGATACGATTCTGGAGCGTGTTTTTTCTAGTGAAAAGAGTGGAATTATTTCTAGTTGTAAGCTTAGTAGTTATATTTTTTAACACTTTTGCTTGCTGTCTCTATAGTAACATTTCCGGACAAAAAGCTGAGAGTACCTATTCCAGGAAGTTTTTCTCGGGTTTGTTTTACGATTTCTCTGAATTTGCTCATTTTTTATGAACGTGATATGTTTTCCAGTTCTGTAGTTTTAACATTAAGTTCATTGCTTAGACTAATTATGAGGTTAAAATTCGAAGTAAATACCGTAGCAAAAGCTAATGCTAAAATATAGATTTGAGAAAGTAATCTTTGGTGCCAATAATTTTGCAAGTAATTTTCTTAGACGAATACGGAGGGAATCGAATCAGTACACGAACGTTCTTTAAAACGATAGAACCAAATAGATTGAAATTCATCTCATATATGTTTATATCTAACATTCCCTTTTTAGTTTTCTCTAGGAAAAGAGAGATGAATCAAAATTCCTGTTCATGTTAATATCAATCATTTATATTCATCCTTTAAACAATACGTCAGTCACTCTGTCAAATGAATAATTTTATTGGAATAGGACTCAATTTTTTTGATTTTGAAAACATAAAAGCAAATAGGATAGTTGATAAACTTTTCTTAGGAGAGGAAAACAGATTCTAGTCCATGCCTGAAGGTTATGACTTGGAAACTCAGTCATATTAAATGCTTCAAATCAAATAGTTTTTCTCGTATCAGACTCACTCCTTGAATAAGGAACAAAGTAAGTATATCAATAGAAATGGTATTTACAATCAGCAGCAAAAGCATTTTTTCAGGAGTTTACCCTTCATGTTCAGAATGGCGAATTATTTCCACCTGCAGTTAGTTATTCCTTATCGTTATGACAATTTATGCTCTCTAACTTGTTTAATAAGGAGGGGGGAAAGGAATAACTAATTATGTGACCTACTTTGAGTAGAGATTTTAAAAAATCTCAACCTGTGTTTTTTTATATATGGGAGCGAGGGTACTTTATTCAAAGACAGGTAAACCGCAACTTACTGTTTGGGTAAGTGAATACCGTGCCGGGATAACTTCTTTGTCCACTTCAAAGAAAGACACTAATTTGCATATGTTATACAATACACATGGGTGATCTTTAGGCCTCAATCCCAACTGGTGGGCCTACCTCAAGTACCTTAAAACATAATACAAGAAACAAACCTCAAACAAATAATTATCTTATAATACGTTTAGTAGTAATTTGCAGCGTCGTAAGATTCTGGTATTTAGTAATCTATAAACAAGCTTTGTTTGATGTTTTCTTTACATAAATGAATCGTACGTTTCTGGATGACACACACTTGTGCTTCCGTAGCTAGAGCAGTTTCGTACGTAACAGACGATACACATGCCAAGAACAGACCTTGAGGCAGATTCGTGTAGCTTGTGTCAGCTGATATCAAGCGAACTCTTGCGGGTTACGAAGAAAAAGAATTGGCTTATTTTTACATACAAAATAATGTCCTAAGGTGCTGATACCGCCCATAAAATTCATTTTATCTTACAAAAGAATCCAAGAAATAATAATTAAAATCATAAATATTGCTTTAACTTAAAATAAATTAGTAAATGAAAATAAAGAAAAACTTTCTTGTCTCTTTTTTGTTTTGCTTTTATGTATAAGAAAAAGAAATGGATTGGATATGTTTGTTCCGAAAGTTGCTAGTTACGCTTTTGAGGAGGAGTCCGGTGCGGCTGCGATGCTGGATTTGAAGTACAGAGATACGAAGTTTGATCCCAGAAACATGTTTAAAAGGGCAAAAGAAAATTGTGAGTGTAAAATAACACATCTAGATAATAAAATTGTAGATTTAATTCAACCTGGTATTACTAACGAAGGAGAAAATAACTTAGGTTAGATAACAGGTGTGTCTTTCGAAGGAAGTAAAGGTGCGCTATTTCGAAATGATATGATTATAGTAATGAAGGTTACATACAAAAGAAAAAAAAATCAAAACAATATCTCTATAGTAGTCCGATGTATGATCAAGATAAGGAAAATTATGAATACTCGATGGTTATTTCTGAGAAGGCTTGTACAAAATTAGAGGAACAAACTATATTGTTAGTAATAAATAAAAAATAAGGAAGTAATCCATTTATTCTTTATATATTTCTACACCAGTTAACCAATGTGTACGAAAATGACGTGTTTCCCCTATCTAGTTTTGTTTTTGCAATGCGAAACCGAACAGAATGATTATTGACTTAAGGATGGAATGAAATCTTGCAATAGGTTTTGTCCTACGTGGGAAGATGTTTGTACTTATTTACTGCATACGTTTGCTTCAGGTGTAGCAGTTCATAAACTGATGGTGTCTCAAATTTATAGACAGCGATCTAAAGACGAATCTTTGCGTTAGTTTGTAAAACGAATTAAATGTGCTACTATACTTTTAAGTACTAATACAGAAGACGTAGTTTTAATTTTGTTGATTGTAGATGGTTGTTTACCAGAAATTAGAAAATAATTGTTTCGAGATGGTATTCCGAAGAATATGAAGCAATTGGAATGCAGAATTGAAAACTACATTATAGTTGAGACCTGAGAAACAATTCGATTTAGATCCAACACGTTCTATCCCACACTACATGAAAAAAAAAGTGCAGCTGGCACGTATTTTTGCCACCAGGTTTTCCACCACATGCTGGTCGGTGGTATCGAAATAGACAAACGGCACATATCTGTGCTGCTGTCCGTACTGATTTCTATGTAAATTTATTTCGGTTTGGCATACGTTAAAGGTCTGAAAGTTTGTAAACGGTCTATTGTGATGTGTGGCACAAATGTGTGCCGCTTGGTTTCTAGCTATGTCGATTCATCTGGTAAAATTAATGTTGTAACTTAGCACCACTGTTGTTTACGTATTTTATGTAGCTGACTCAGTGCGGAGATAAAATGTTTGAAAAGTGATTTGTTTTGCTGTCAATTGCGTTTACAGTGTTTGAAAGCTTATGTTATGGGACCTAGGCCTAAGCGATAACGGTCGTCGTTAATAATAACTGACAGCGAAAGTGATCGTCAGGTAGCAGATGACTCTGATGTTAGTTGTCTCTTCAGTTCAGACGCAGAAAGTGAATAAGCTCCTTCTTTTGACTCAAATGATGATACTGTTAGTGAAGTGAGTGAATATAATGATCCCAACTAGAAGAAACTCTGAAATGTTATGTGGGGATAGACCCGAACAGTCCGTTATTTGACAATCCTGGTTTTGAGTTTGTTCATAACAGTAATGAAGCAAATGATTTACATTTTAATGATCCTAATGTCAGTTTTGTTGTGAACAGTACTCATGATAACTATCAATACACAAAATACTAATAATTTCCCAAAGATGTATGCTTTTGTTGGCCATGAACAAGTGCACATAGATTCTACAAACCCACTAGAAATATTTGTTTATGCTTTTTATGATGACCATGTGAATAACATAAAACTTTTATACAAATGCGGTCTAACCCCTCATGCTACATGCTCCAGACGATCCTCGTTTCAGCATATTCTGGTGAAGCTGGAGAAGCGAGTAAGGTGCTACAATTGCCGAACAACTCACAACAAGAGGAACGCTACCTTTTTGTGTGCAGTGCTTGTAAAGATGATAATGACAAAAGGAGTGCTTGAGTGTTTCAGAGTATGAACAAAATAACTGAACAAAATAAGAAGGGACTATCATTATCATTCCAATAAGCGTAACCCAGCCTAGTGATTCGTTTCGAAATACTGACTTTTGTGATTTTCATATTTTATGTTTATTACTTAGTCATATAGAGTTAGAATATAACGTAATTGTATTTGATAATGTGTAGTTTCATTGAAATATTCTTCTAAATTTCTAGAATACAACTGATTTTTATATGGCACATATATGTGCCAACTCGTCTGTATTAATAATAAATATATGGATGACTGCTATACACCGAGCTGCACATATACGTATCACCGAAAACAAGCCATATTTAAAAAAGAAATGATAGATGTATGAATTTCACATAAAGTACTGAATATTTGTGATAAAACGCACACACTTACAACAATTTTTAGTTTTGGTCTGGTGAGAGTCATGTCTATGATGGCTGGTACGCTAGCAAGGTCTTTGTTGTTTAGTGTGGTCTAAAAAAACAATTTTCCTGCCACTTATAAAATGTGGCACCTGGGGAGCGAATGTATTAAGTAAGGTTTCATTTCATACTGAAAATAAACGCCAAACAAATATTGTTTGCTTTAAATGCAAACAGTTCCACTTTAAAAGGGATTTTCCTTTTAATCAAAGAAATGTGAAAGATTTTCCCTGCCTTTCGTGAGGGAGGCCGGGGTTCGATTCCCCTAAAAGGAAGTAAATAAAAATATTTATTTTTCAAAACAATTCGAAGTAAAAGGAGAAGTTAATGAGTCACAGGTAAACTGGGAAGAGATGAAGTATGTACAATTTTCTGTCGAAAATACGGAATTTTAAGGTTTAATAGACACTGCTTTTTCTAGTTCTCTATGTAATAAGACATTTTTCGAGAAAGCGAAAAATGTTATTTCAGATTTGTAAGAGGTTAAAGAAAAAAAATGAGTCAATGTGAAGAGCAGAACTATTGTAATGAAGACTATTGTTCACGTTACTTTAACTTTCGGTAGCAAAATTATAAAAGTTAAGCTCATATTACTGGTAAATCCACATAGGAAATAAATATTGATTAGATCTAATAGATTATTTAGACTTAACATTCAGTACAAGAAATATGACAATAAAAACAGGTAGATTTAATTTGAGTCTACCCTTAATTTTGTCAACTAGTATGAAGGGAAATAGATTTATGTATCCGAAAACCTTTGTTCGGAAACGTAAAAAGAAAATAGTAGTAATAAAAGGCAGCAAAATAAAATGGAAATTATTTCTGAAAACGATAATAAAGTGAAATGTCCAAATATGTGCCCTCCTGTTTCTTACAGTAATGTTTCTTACCATAATGTTTCTTACAGTAATGTTTCTCCAGATTGCCAATCCACTAGTGGAGTAACCACAAGGGAAGCTAAGGGGCACTCAACGGATGATGACTGTAAGTTTAATTCTTGTATGTAATGATTCTCCGATTCTTGTCAGTAGCGGCGTACGAGATGAGTTCGTGGGGAGGGTCTGTTATTTTCCATTTCAGTAAAGTAATGACCACTGTCAAACAAGAAACATCCCATTCCTAAGCCTAAATATGTTTAAAACTTGAACTGAGAAGGGGAACAGACCAGACAGAGGAAGAAAAGGGGAAGGTAAATATAAATAATCGGCGAAAAAGAGAAACTCTGCTTTCTAATTTCAGAAAATATCCCAACAATAAACCAGCCAAGAGGGTATCAAAAGGTCCAAAAAAGAGTTGTAAGCAGAATACTTCTAGAGAGTGTCAAACTGACACAACTCCAAAAGACCAAACCAAAGTACCTGGAGGAAAGGAAACTGGGAGTTTTCCTGAAACCACTATGTTATCTTCTAGTGGTGATGTACTAGTTCAACCTACAATAAAGGAATGGCTTACAACCAAAGGTGAGAGGCGGATCGATTTAGATGGTATGGGTGCTGGCTCGTACGCAGTTCGAGACACATCTGATGGAGGGATTGCAGTTATTCAACAAAAATAATCATATGGTAACAATGTTGCGGAGAATTGTAGAGATGCAGCTAATCCAAATTTTGAGAAAAAGGAGAGGCTGGCAGATTGTACTGCTGAGGCAGACATGTCTTCAAAAAGAAATACTAAGGCTAATAATTCATTAAACAAAGTGAATATTTCTGATGAATTGTTGGGGAGAGTTGATAAAGATACTTTAAATAGTCAACCAAATTTAATTTATTTTATAAATAAAACGCAAATCGATATAATAGTGTTTTGACGGAAAAGGTAGGACACGTTAATAGCTTTCAGAAGTTTAGTGTGAAACCTGAAGTACCTGTACTTGAAAAACACTATCCTATAAGCAGAACTCAAAAGGCGGAAGTAAAGAAGATTGTAAATGAGTTAATAAATAAACGATTAATTGAAGAAGCAGAAACAAATTATAGAAGTCCTTTATTTTTAGTAACAAATTCAGATGGTATACGTACCTGCATTAAGCGGCTGGTTTTGCAGTCCGTGACGAACCATGGGTGAAATTTCTGTACTGATGGTAAGAGGGGTGGTTATATTCGTATAATAAACGGATTCTCAAAACCGATCCAAATGTCTAGGGGGCTGCTTATATTTAAGTAAATATGGTATGTCTAATTAGAGGAAAAAGAAAGTGGATTTAAAACAAGAGGAAGCGCTCTTTATCTTATACCAAATCATCGTAATCCTGTCTCACAGAATTTAAATTGAAACTGCACATATCTCATAAAGAGATACAAACAAAAAACAACACACATTGGGAAAACGTCAAACCTTCATTAAAAAGTTTTTAAATTCAAAGAGATCAAAATGAACTTCTCTTGGACTCTTATGTGTTAACACAGGTCGTTTTGGATTCTCGAAAAAAATTGAATTAGTTCTGCTTATAACCAGAGTCGCGCCTGGCGAAAATAGTTTCTTAAGCCGCGAATCACAGAAACAATTGTTCATCAACTAGCTTTAGCTTTAAGGTAGAACATGAAAAATACAAAAGATAACTTACCTATGCAATTTCTCGGTCCTTCTCCAAAAGGCATATATGTGTAGTTGGGTCGTTTCTTTTTGTTTTCTTCTGTAAATCTTTCAGGGTCAAATTTTTCAGGATCTGGATAATGTTGAGGATCGTATTGAAGTCCAATAACAGGTATGTTAATGGTAAATCCTTTTCCAAGAACAATTTTACTGCCAGGTATTTTATATTCTTTTGCAGTAATACGATCTAGAAATGCAAGTGGTGGATACTTCCGAAGAGTTTCTGTAATAACAAAAATACGAATTATAAATAAAATTTAATTATATATATTGTATATACTGTATATTGTATATATAAAATATCTGTCACGTTCTTACAGAAGGGTATCAAACTGGGTCTCCGGTGTGGAGCCAAGTGGTGCCAGTGTAGGTTCTACCCTTAGGACGATATCTGTCCCAGGTAAGGCACTTATTATTACCAGACTGTCAGAAATATTTGTGAAATGAGATAAAATAGTGTTTATCGTAATACATTCAAAAACGGTTTTATATAATCACCACCATAAATTGAAGGGTTCAGCGAGAGAGACTAGGCTAAAACACATCCTGGCCAAAATTGAACTTTGACGGAATATTATACTATTGCCATCTACCGACCTTTGCCCGAACCACTGGCTGATGTGGCTTGGCCGTGGAGTTCCGAATAAGTCAAAGTATGAAGACGGTTGGCATTTAACTATATTATAAGAAAGTTTTCATTTTTCCTTTTCTCTCAAAAAGTTAAAATTGTGGGTTAGCCTAGCCTCTTGCTAGACCCTTCAATTGTTTATTGTACTTAGGCTATATTGTTTTAATATAAATGTTCACGGCGGTTCCTTGAAGTGTCTTCCTAACAAATTATTATGCAAGAAGAGAACATGCGTACTCCGTCTATTATACGTAATGTTGATTATGAACTTTTAAAAGATGTTGATTATGAACTCCAGTAAAATTTATAAAATTACAAGGTACGTTCTTTCCAAATGGTTTAAAATTTTAGGGCCTATGTTCCTTCATTGCTTGGAGCTGATACTATATTAAAGACAGAACGTACAACAAGAGTGGATTTCCAGCCATTTCACCTTATATACATGATCAAACCCAGGAACTATTTGATTTCACGAGTCGATAGGTAAAACCACGTGTGTAGTGTTCCTTAAGAGGTAAATGCTGTTTCTAATGTATTTCTTGTAGTTTGAAACGGTTGTTGCGTTACTAAAATTATTTGTGTGTCTACGCTTGTAAATTTCTTCACAGTGATTTGGTTTTAAATCTTTTAATATAGTAGGAACGGAACAATTATCAACATGCACGGCAGTGCATGAGCCAAGTTCTTCACGTCAGAAAACGTTAGCACTGCCAGAAGCATGTTATACAGGAACAAGAGTTTATGGCAAAATCGACGATTTGCGGGCCCCGTAAGAGGAAAGATGTTAAAGATAGGAATATGAGCTTTTGCCGTTAAGGAGATATGGTAACTATGTGCAGATGTACAAAATTTCATATTCGTATCTCAAACTATGTTCAAGTTGTGGACCCCTGAAATTGCACATTTTAGGCTAACTGACTCACTCACTCACTCACTGACTGACTGACTCACTCATCATATTGTTTAGGGTGTTTGGGGTAAGCTAGAAACATGAAATTTGGTATGAAGGTAGAGGATGATAAGTAGATAAAGGAAAAATTCCGACATTTTGAAAAGGTCGCCATCTTGGATTCAAAATGGCCGCCAAACCTAAAATTTCAAAGAATACACAGCCTAAACGGCTAAAGATAGAACAGTGAAATTTGGTATGAAACTACATCATTGGTAGCAAATTAAGAAAACTTTTTAAAAATTTGAAAAAGTCGCCAACTTGAATTCAAAATGGCCGCCAACCCTAAACTTTTAAAGAATACACAGCCTAAACGGCTGCCGCTAGAATAATGAAATTTAGTTTGACAGTACAACATTATTTGTAGATTATGAAAATATTACAAAATATCTCCAAAGACGCCATCTTGGATCCAAAATGGCGGGCGTCATAAATCCATTTTCCAACTGCTTGAGCCAGAGATAGGAAATTTGGCATAATGATGTATTATCAAGAGTAGTTTAGGAAAACATAACAACGTTTTAAAAAATTCACCATCTTTGATTCAAAATGGCAGCTGAAATACCATTTTTCACATCGTTCGAGATAGAGAAATGAAATTTGGTATGACAGTGTATCATCACGAGTATGTCACGAAAATATAAGAAAACGTTAAAAATGTGTCCATCTTTTATCCAAAATGCCCGCCTAAGCCCCACTTTATAATGACTGAAGCTAGAGAAACGAAATTTGGTATGAAGGTGTACCATTACAAGTAGGTTAGAATAAATTCGGCTCGTCTCCCCTACTAGGTTACAGTTCCCAGCTGGAGCCTGATTGCAATAAAGGGGTGCGCCCCAGGGAGGCCATCTTGGAATTCTGGGGGCAGCGCCCTAATGAGGCGAAGCGAGTATATACATTACACAAGTGTAAAAAGCTGCGAAATACGAGCAAAAGTACCAGGGGTGCAAACTGTCCAGTCAACTCCATCAACCTTAAAAAGTGGTGAAATGGAATATGGATGAGCCTAGTTCCTCGCGTCAACTTCCAATACTCCTGCGTGTCCCACCAAGTTTTACTCGTCATAAACGTTAGCATTGCCAGGAGCATGTTATACAGGCAGAATGTGGACGTTTCCCCATTCGGACCCAGCGCTCTGGAGTATGAGGGAATATCTGCATCATGTGGCGCAGTGTACTGCAGATTCTGGTTGTGATAAAAAGACGCAGTTCCTCCAAAGTCCTCAAGTTCGATGCGCGGCCTGCCGTGGGATTCTTGGCGCAGCGACGCGAGCGAATCGAGGGGAGTATCAGCACGTACGGCAGTGCATGCAGCCGAGTTCCACGCGTCACAAAACGTCAGCATGTTATACAGGAAGAAGAGTTTATTGCGAAATCAGCGATTTTGAGGTTCTGTAAGAAAAAAGATGTTAAAAATTGAAATATGAAATTTCGAAGTATGACGGTATATCATCACTAGTAGATTACAAAATATCTGCAAAGACATCATTTTGAATCCAAAATGGCTGACTTCATAATCCATTTTCCAGACCGTTTGAACTAGAGATACGAAATTTGCCATAAAGGTGTATTAACAAGAGTAGTTTAGGAATAATTTACATTTTTGAAAAAGTTGTTAACTTGGATCAAAATGGCCGCACAAAAACTTTTTCCACACCATTCGAGCTATAGAAACGAAATCTGGTATGAAGGTGTACCATCACAAGTAGGTAACGGCAATGTAAGAAAACTTTTTTAAAAATCGCTTTCTTTAATTTAACAAGTTCCTTGGTGACAGCATGTAACAGGAACAAAGGAACTTGGCGCGAAGTGGCAAGGTTCATGATCCTCAAGCTATAAGGGTGGTAGGGATCCTAAAACCCACTACGTCCACCGCCACCAACCTTAAGGCTGTTGCCAGCTCGCGCCAAGTTCCTTTGTTCCTGTTACATGCTGTCACCAAGGAACTTGGCTCATCCGTCTCCCATTTCACACCTTTTTAGGGCTAAAGAACTTGGCTCCACTTTTTGCACCTCTGGTGTTTTTGTTCGGATACAGATTACTTGAAAAAGTACAGAAGAAGTCACAATTTGTTGTTGCATTTAGAATAATTCAAAGTATTGCATACTATTCTAAAAAGGGAAACATCTCCCGTAAACGGTGCATAGATAATATGGAGATAGCGTTATACATGTTCTCGACCTACGACACGGCGAGGTGGGGTGGTAGTAATACGCTCCAATCAAGATGCACAGGAGTACCAAGGACACTATGGTACTCAATTTGGTAGTGCAACTCAGGGATGCACTGAAAGTAAAGCTTCCAGCGTCCTCGCCGGAATTCGAACTCAGTCCACCCGATTTGTTGTCAGACGTGCTACGGCGACTTCATTCTATACTATTATGTTTTACTTATTCCATTTATTAAAAAAATCACTTTTGAAGAAAGTAATGTAAGTCTTAAAGTACTACCCGAAAGTTGGTGGTACTTAGCAATTGTGAATATCATCACTGAATCTAAGACATTTTAAAAATAAATTTGTTGTCCGGGCCATAAACTTTTGATTCTTGTGGATCAAATGGGATCTAAGCCAACACTACAAAATATGACATTAACTTTATTTTTCATATCTTGTTTCCTTGATTATCTAGAAGTTGTTTTAATCTTACCTGAAACAACCATGTCCAAGTATTTCATCTCCTGGATAGCTTCATACGTTAATTGATGTTTTGTCTGCTCCAAAATAGAATTTATTTCTTCCCTCAAACATTTCTGAATGTCAGGATTCACTGCCAGTTCGTAAAGTGCAAAAGTCATTGTTGTTGATGAGGTTTCGAAGCCTGCGTTGAAGAATACGACTGCTTGGGCAAGAAGATCATCCATTTCCAGTTTCATGTTATCTGAAAGTGATTAAAAATATTGCAAAAAAATTACAAACATCTTTATTTTAGAACCAATTATTTTGTTCGGTCATTATATGTTTATAACTGTTTCTGTTTTACGTGTACATATAAAGTACGCATGGCAAGAAATACAAGATTCCAAATACATATCATAATATATATTATATTATAACTCTATCAGCAATAGTTGTCGGGGCGGCGCAGGGTCAGTGCAGACCCGACGATCCTTCCTGATAGGGTAGTTATTGTCATTGTGACTAAAGCAAATAAAAATTGGAAAATAAGTTACCATCAGTCTTGTGTAAATAATTGGGCTTTCTAAACGATATTTTCAAGATTTCAGAAATCGAATGTGATATTTCTGGTTAATTCTATGTCTTACACATTTTGAGCAAAACCCATATTCCCAAAATTAATATTTCTGAAAAAGACGTTTTTAATGCAATTTATTTACAGTACAAATAAACTCTAATTTTATTTTATTTAAATATATGACATCATCAATTGTACAAGTTAAATACAATCTTAGGTCCTGAATCAGGAAATGTATTAATATTATAACCTTTTAGTGAAATTTTGTCCAAGAATTCAATTGTACTTAAGAATTTAGAAGAAAAAAGTAAGAAAAGAGGTCAAAGAAAAATGAACAAACTAAGGTGAAATAGTATTGCATTTAGGTAGGCAGATATGTACGTATGTCTCGAATTAATATTTTAGAACGAGTGTACGAGGGTTAGGAAATCTCTCGTATAAACAGGGTTAGGAAATCGCTCATCGATGGGGGTATCGTTCCAATGTGTGAATATTTATTGCAACCGATGACGGTAGATTCGTTTCATGGACCTTAGTCCCGATATTCCGTTTGTGTCATCCGTTAACGAACAACTGGTGTGGTTGGAACTTGGTCAAGATCATGAAACCATAGTCTTGAGATTCCACGACCGAAGGCCGAATTTGACTCGATTGAAATTTACAACACGAGTTAGGAAATCTGTTTTAAATGGATTGTGAACGAGATTAGATGAAAGCCAATGAAAATTCGAGTTGGTCTTTGTACTGGAAAACCTAACGACATATCTAGAAAGGTTGTGAAGAAAGTCAATGAGGACAACTAGTAAATCAGTTAAATTGTACCGGCACCGAAAAAAAGCGATTAAGACGAGTAGTAAGTGGCATATTATATTGGGAGATTCCGGGGCTTTATGAGCACCTAAAACTAAATTTTATATAGAATACTTTCTGGCGCCATTATATATATTTAATATACATTTCACAACTAGACACATTTTGATCTTCTGAAGTATTCCAAGAAAATTTGTTTCCCAGACCATGGATTTTATTAATTAGATGTAAATCCTACTTAATACTTTTGTGTAATACCACAGTTTATCTACTTCTGCTATAGACAACTGGAAACGTCTCAAAATGCTATTTGTTGCATCTTTGTAGCTCCATGAAACGTACAAAAAATGGGAGCAAAATACCAAAAACAACGCGTGATCTGCAAGGGATGATGTGAATTCTGGATGAACAAAACACATGCTTACTGCTCGATATGTGTTCCTTCATATGTGTACTGATAAATATACCGCAAATGTCACTAGTTTCATTATTTCGCATGGTAAAATGTAGAATATGGCATAAACTCAGAGGGTAATTTGAGTCAAAAGACAAATTTAGGAGGCAGTATATGTGTCCTTTCTGTCACATTGCCCATTGATTTTGCATCACATTCTGCATTATATACATAACAAACAATATAATTTTCATAACATTGGCAGTACATTCATCACTATGTATAACATAAGCACGCGATAGAAAGAACTATCAGATACAGATAACAAAATGCATCGAAATTACAAAAAACAAAAACAGGAGCTTTGACGTCAGATTCTACACTAAAATATATTTAACATTCTATCCGAGAAGTGGGCCTAATAAATAGCACCCTGTTTTATCCTTTTTTTTAATGAAAGGGACAGGTCAAGGTAACTGATCCTCCCAGTCCATACTGATGCAGTGTATGTGTATGAACAGGAACAGTCAACTGTATTAACCCATCTAAGAAATCTATTCATTTGTGAAACACATGAGACCGTGTCCAGTACGGAGAGAACCAGAATAAATATATTATCTGTTCTTATTAGGCTTAGTTCTTTGACAGAGCCTTTAATCTTTTAGTGTACAATCTCACGCAAAATCTCAAACAGGTACGCGATGTCCTATTTCTGGCATTTTAAAAAACCTTTTTAGTATATGTTGGAATGCATGTTCTTAATTTAAGGAACTCCCCAGAAATTCTTAATTCAAACCTTTGCATGTCACCTATAAATCACAACAGGGCTATGGGCAGTTTTGTGACAGCCAGCTGGTTTGTCCTATGTGCACGTTATACCACTCATTCCGTTGCAAATAATTCACACGCGTAGCTTTATAAATCCCTAGCGACAACCAGCAATGAAAAAAGTATTACGGAAAGCCATGTGCTATTTCAATTTCGTTGTATGCGTACTGGAGTTGATCAACAAATATAAACACCGTGGCGTGCGGAGGAATACTCATCGCGTCACCTCGTGGTACGAATGACACGCATTTTTCTACAGAAATCGCGGACATGGTGTTGAGATACAGAACAAAGACAGGTTAAAGCTAACTTAGATATTTGTATTTCATTATAGGCGTTGCACACTACGTTTAGCACTCACTCTATGCACCTGCTCTTAGTACGAAGTAGCGAAATAGTACTACGTACTTTTCGCTCTTGCACTCCAATTTCAAACTTCCATAACCAAAACTATATTTTATTTAAAATTCCTACGTAATTTCTCCTGTAATGCTCTCCAGAAATTTCTCCAGTAATTTCTCCTGTAACTGCGCATAAGGGCCGTTTTCTGCCCCTCGCCCGATTCTAATGAAATTTTGTACTTAGTAACTAGACCATTTGAGAGTTTCAATTAACCAAGTCGTATGTCCATATCGCTTGCGGTTATCATGGAAAGTGCGTCCAAATATGACCACTTCCAGATTCTAATTTTATAGTCTTGTTCAAATTCAATTTTAATATCTCCAAAATAGCTTAAGCTATCAAATCAAAATTTCGTTTGGAAAGTACTAATATAATGAGCATGTAGGAGTGTAAACCCACAGACCATATCTTAAACCGGTTTGGAGATATAAGTTAATTTTCTTATGCAAACGTTCAATTTTACTTACAATGCATCTTTCCCAGGAAATTTTGTGTTGTTTAACATTCAGCCCCCACTAGTTACAAAACGATACTTTGCTCAAATAATCTTTATGTAATGTAGAAGAATATATTAAAAAATAATTTTGTAACTGATGAGGGCTGATGGCTAGAATGAATATTTGATACTATAAAGATGGGTACTTCCTGATTACAATTTTTATAGTGTTGTTCAATATAAATTCTGATATCTCGGGAATGTCTCAAGCAATCAAATATAAATTTTGTTTAAAAATGAACCTTTCAAAGGAAACTTCGTGTTGTTTAACCATCGGTATAACCTTGTATAAAACTGCCTGCTAGCATACGAAGTATAAGTGGTCATACACAATCCAGCGTCCTGTTAGAAACCCTTTTGTCCACTGGCTGCTACTATACCGTAGAAGAATATATAAACAGTAACAAAGATTAATTCTACATATATACAATTAGCTCCTGTGTACGATATTTTTATATAGTATTATGTCATATTTTGTTGTATGTAATATAACTATCTGGCATTAATTCTAATTTCCATGTTAGTTTACATGTTGACATGTTCTATACCATTTTACATTTTTGTAATAAATATGGTGAAAAGAACGTTAATAAATCTTATCGTATCTAATCTTATTATCATCTCCCACTAGTACAAAACGATACTTCACTCAACTAATCTTCATGTCATGTAGAAGAAAATATTCAAAATCATTTTGTAACTCATGGGGGCTGATGGTTAGAATAACATTTTATATTCTAAAGATAAGTCCCTCTTCGAAATATATGTTTGAAATTCAGCTAAATAAACCATCGTATGTCTGAAAGATTTTAAGATATCCAAACCACATTTTGTGTGACAAGCACATCACAACAAAAATTTCTAGTTGATAACTTCAGTCGTGTTCAAATTAGAAAATATTGACTGTATAGTAACGGTTAATTTGACAAATTATAAAGCACTTTATGAGGAAACTATTTCTTTAATCAGAGCCATTTAAAACACAAGGACATTAAACAATATAAAATAAACGTTTTAGAGTTATATAGATCATGCTAATGTCCGTAGTTTACAACTCCTTACAAATAAATTTTGACAAACTGAAAAATCAGCATCTAGAAGTAGACTAATTCTCATCATCAATTTCCAAGTTTATATCTGCTTGCTTAGAGATTTCGGCTGAGTCTAGTACTTCTTCCGGTACTCGAGATTCTGCTGTTTTTAGAGAACTATTCAAATGCCGATTGTAACTCGGATACAGAAGAACTGATGCCACATGAACACAACAACTAACCAATCTAGCTCCTGCTCTGCATTGACAGTAGAATCGTCTAATATTGGTCTTGTATGATATCCATAGATAGTATTTATTCGTTGCTGTGGGTCGCGATTGAACTACAACTTACAAAATCCCTGGATCCTGCTTGTCAATGAATATTTCGTAAGTACCTTCCTTTGGGAAATGTTCGCCTATATAGCTACGTGCCTGCTTCAATTGATATTCGCCAAGCATAAGATCCCACAATAACCAATAACATTGGGAAATCAGGCAAGGAATCGAGAGACATAACTACCCAGTTGGTTTCCCGTCTATCGCACCGTTCATTATTGACATTTTCTGATAAACCATTAGTTTTCTCCACAAGCAACTGTATTTTTCATGCGATATATTCATCTGTAGACGTGTCTCTCACAAGCGCAGGTCGACAGACGTTGAAAATGGAACACGATACGGACGTAGTCTATATTACCAATTTGTGTGTTGTGTATTACATGATCGGCTGGTTCTGCTTGACGAATGAATCCGTCCCCCTTTTCCATGACAATTCGTAACGAATTCCGTTACCGAAGTTTCAAGACTACGAACATTATAACCCGTTAGCTCAGCTCACAATTGACGCCATCATTCCATTACGGAGATCCCAGTTCCTCAGCTCGACACCGCAAGTACGGTGGCGCCTCTTCTAAATTAGCGAAGTACTGAAAGGAAATACACAGTAACGTACGGTGGATAACTTGCATTTTAACTGACGCTCTTAGAACATCTTGCACTTATGTTGGCACTTTTAGAAGATAGTGCCACATCGTTTCAGCACATACCTTCAACCTCCAACCTTAATTTGTCTTTTTAATATTAATTGTTCTTCTACAACAATTCCTGGCGCTTTATAAGAAATACACTTCTTTTACACAGTACTGTATGTACAGCACCTAATAATCATATCGTTATGGTTTACTGGCTCGTTTCAAAGCTTCTATAATACGCATTGAAATTTGTATAAGATGACTATCCCGTACAAACGATATTTGAAATAAAACATGATCAATAATACATTACAGAAGGATTATGTGCAAATAAAACATACTAGGATTTCAGGAAACTTTGATATTTTAAACATTATGACGAGGGAACGTTGTTAATAGGGCAATCATAAAGACATATTACCCATTTAATTTGAATTTTTATTTCAGACCTTTAGAGAACTTTGGATAAGGCTGACAGATTATCATATAATAATACTCTAGGACAAATAGGGCCTACGTTTGATTTTTAAGGTGATTTAGGAGATGCAGCATATTTTGTTTCCGACTTTGCTTCTTTGAAAAGTTTAGAGTGCATCAGCAATTGAGGCATCAGTTTCCATTTCTGTGTTAATTACTGCTGTTTCTGGAGCTGTGGTATTCAAAGACCAGAAGAATCTTTTAAGATATCTGATAATTATTTCACTGGTAGTATTGCAAAAATTACTCGCAGAGTCTGATCATCTAATCGTTCATTAGATAAATAAGATAAATTACCATAGGGGCCACTAATTAAAATCTAAAAAAAACTAAGAACTGTTTCATTTATTTTCACATAACTTATAATGCTATTACTTATTCAGGGTGAATAATCCCTGAAATCTAGACAATTTTTCCGGTGCCAGTAAGCAAGCAACAATTCTTAAACAAAGGATTTATATTGAATTTGATAATACTGCCATATACAAGTCAAATTTTAGAACTAGAAAGTGGTACTTACCATTGTCAATATTCTTCTTCGTCTGCTCCAATCCTTTCACAATTTCCAGTTCATCATCGTCCAACACATCATACTCAACTCTTCCTTTATTCTTTAATTCCAAAAGAAGCTGCAGAAAATCTGGACGCTGGATATTGTTCTTTTCACGGAATTTCATGGTATCAGTGAAGACAGAACGGAGAAATGTGTTAATGGCGGATGGCATGCCAGTCATACGAAGAAATTTAATTATTCGTGGATAAAAGAACGCTCCAGATAAAACAAATTTATTCCTGAAAGTTGGGGCAAATATTTTCCTTCCCGCTTCTCGAAATTCTGCATTTGGATTGGCCAGACTGTGACTTTGTATTCCAAAAGCACAAGTTCCAATAACATCAGTGGTGTACCTTGCAGCGAGGTCCTTGATCTCTACAACGTCACCATTTTTTGCATGGCTCAGAACTACTTCACCTAATTCCTCAGAACATTCTGCAACTAGTGGAAACATCATCCTCATTTTTCCAGAAGTAAAAGTTGGTGAAAGCTTGCTTCTTAAGTGTTTCCATTTATTGCCTTTAGTAGCAAATAAGGTTCTTCCACTTAATGGATCTATATTTTCATCAACGTGAAAACTTCTATCAAAGAAATGGTCAAAATCTTTAACTAGAACTGCTCTCACAAGTTCTGGATCTCTGATTAATAGAGCCGGACGACCAAGCAGGAAGAACCCTACAAAAGGATGTCCTTCAAACTTGTTATATAGTTTTCTATAGAAGGAAGCAATACTATCTCTTGTGAGAATTACATCTCGAAGACTACCCGCTAAAACTACTGGTTTCTCATAAGGAATTCCTAATTTCTCAAAATAGTTAAAGTCCCATGTAAGGTAAAGGTATAGTCCAATGATAAAAGTTACAAGTCCTATGAGGAGATCAATCATGATGCTACATTCACTCAGCTTCTGTGTACGTCAAACCTACAAATAGGAAAAATATCCACTTTTAGTTAACTACAATTATATTGCTCGAATGTTCTTTTTTTTATAAATGTCTGCGGTAAAATAATGCCATGTTAAGGAACTATATTGCAGTGTCCCATCTGTCAGTAAGTTTGAAACTTCAACATGTATCTTTGACTAAAGAATTTTTATTTAACACGTTGACTGTCACCCTACAAAAACTGTTCGTGAGGGTCATGGTGCTTTGTTGCGAACATAGAATAAAATCTTTGAAAATACAACGATCTTTTCTAATTTAATAAACAAAATAGAAACACTTTTGCAATCTACGCATGAGTTATATGGAACTCTTCTGGTGCTAGAATCAAGTTTTACACTACACGCCACGACATAATTATCGATCACAAGACATTTGAGTCACGGCATAATTATTGATTTTTTCCTTCTGAGAATTCAGTGTTTCGTCATTCCCTAATGAACTTTGAAACATGCCCCCGTACAATGTCACGTCACCGTATTCTATCGTATTGAACTTTTCAAAAGAGCCGCCAGACAAATATTCAAAGCAATGCGCAATAATATTGTACCCATAAAAACATGAACAACTAAGATTTCCACTACCCACCACCAGGGATTCGCCCAAGGAACCGTTCATAACGTACCATGTATGTTACAGCGTTGCAGCGTGACTTACATACGCACAACGCGACTTCCCAAGTGAGTTAAATATGCTTCATGTGGCCCAGACTAAAAAACTAGTGTGAGTTAAATACAATTTACATGATAGTTAACGTATTATTGTAGTATAATTTGTTAAAAAGTTTAGTGAACCCGGAATAGGGGAAACCATATAGTTTTCGGCACCCAGAAAGTAATTGGCACTTTCCTTATTTCTATCGAAATAATAAGACACTGAATAAACTGATTGACTTACTTCAACCACTGATGACATAACCTTTAGTTGTGGGTGGAAGTCCCTTCCCCATGTTCATATCAGAGTTTGGCTACCGAGTCTTCTCGTTCCATCGCTTCTCGATCAACCGCTTTTCGAAAAGTGGGCGTGTTTTTTCCCGATCCATCGCTCCTAATAACGAAAGTGATTTTCCTGTGTTAGGAGTTCCCGATCCATCGTTTCCGAAATTAAGGAAATTGACACACAATGTATAGAAGAATCTGTGAATAAGCAACTGGACAATAAATAAATACATAAATAAACAATAGGTTCAAAATAAATATATAAAAAATGTTTCTGCAATCAGGAAGGTAATATCCATCCTACTGTAGGATGAAGTGCAGTACGTGTAGAAGTTTGCAATAAACGAGATTGTTTTAGTTGTACATCCCATTCAAGACAAACCCCTAAGCGGCTCCGATACGAGCCTTGTCGCGTTTTCCCATTGCAAGTAGCAAATAGTCATTAGAGAATACATGTGCAAGAGGGATTAATGACATGTCAGTGATATTCCAGCGTAACCATATATTCAAGGTATCGAAGGACTCGGCCTAAGTCTTTCATATTCACTTACAGCAGCAACAATTCTTCTATCAAGATCTATATATTTATTTCTTCTGTTTGTCATTCTTTTGAAGTTCCGCTCATAATTGCAGTGCATCGTAATGTACGGCATTTTCTTTTAGAACAGTGACGAGTTCGACAGCATTGGGGTGGACATTTTGCAAGTTACCGGCTTAATGTACTCTGCCATAGTTCTGCCATATTTGTGATTCTGTGCTTCTGTCCATAACAGTTTCACATGTCAGTAACAGTGTCATTATCAAACCGCTGTTGCACAAAGTAGTCATAAATAAAACTTTTGCTGTAATTCTATATCCGGTGAGGATTCCATTATTTTTAACCAGCCATCGTCGACATCCGAAGGTGGCAAGAAAGCGAAAGCTGCCGTCATCCTTACATGTTGCCTTACCTCCTCATTATCTTTGTCCAGTGTTACCATTCCGAGTTCCTGCACTTTTCTCCACAAGCACTGATTAAAGTGAAAGTTGCAACCTTGCAATTTACACGCAGGGAACATCTCTCGAAAAGCTGTTATCATTGCATTTTCAACATCTATCATCATACTTTAGGTTCCCATGCACGGAGATTTTGTTAGTGGAAAATGTTTCATGTAACTGTCTTTGTCTCTGTTTGGTATCAAGCAATGTAGTGCTAGTCTACAAAAAAACGCAATCTCAGTACATAGTAAATATAACTGATCAAATTATTTCGGATATGTTTTGAATGTTCCATCACTCACTACAAGATTACTTTCATACAAGGCCGACGTACCTAAATTGATACCAAACCTAATAAGTCTGGCATGTCTTTCAGAATATTCATCAAACTGAAGAAACTGTTCTCCATCTGATGTCTTCAAGATGTTTCCCAGAAACTTGATGTCGCTCACTGAATTCACTGTCAGCGGAACTCCTAAGGAATTTGCACGAGCTCTATACATGCTCGATTTCAAGCCTGATAGAGACGGCATGCTGGTGACAAACTCTAGACCTCTGTTTTTTACTTTATCAAACTCCTCCTCAAATATCTTCATAACTGTTGAAAGTTCTTCCCTCGTCCTTTTCCTGCAGTTGTTTTTATATAGGTCAACTTCTGTGGCTGCAACATCAGGAACGCAAGAATGTGTTTTCATACTAATAACCTGATTATGCAAATTGATAGTAACGCTACCTCTGCACGGGTTTGACTTTCGATTTTATGTACATATTGCCAACAGTCAGACCCTTTTTTCCTGGTTTTGTTTAGATTGAACCTGTATCCTTGGTGAAGCAATAAACTTTTTCCGCTCTTACTTTCCATAAACTTAAGTTCCTCTATTTTCAAAGAAAATATAGTGTTAAATTACCATTTGGAACAGAAAAAAAGGATCCACGACAGTTAAGAATCAAATAAACTTTTACAATGTTTAATTAATTTAATTTAATCAATACATTGATCAGCTAAAACAAAAGCCCAATACTTGTGTTCAAAAGTATGTCAGCTTCTGGGGCGATGGATGGATCGGGAACACCGGACTCGGAAAAAACAGTTTCATTATCAGAAGCGATGGATCAGGACAAACCACGCCTACATTTTGAGAAACAATGGAACGGGAAACAACGAAAAGGGAGAAAATCTTGGTTACAGGAAAGCTGGGTACATTTTCTTTCTTTATAATAGTGTATAATTTATTTTGAATTTGTTAAGGATTGTTTCATTATGTATACTGCCATCATTCATTTCCAAATTATATTTCCATTTACCTTAAGCGATATTTAAATTTCCAAATCTGAAACTTCCATGGTGAGTAAGGCTATGCTGCCAATCGCTGTACAAAAATGTTTTTTGTTTTGATAGTAATTGACGCACTTTTGTAAATTACTCCAATATTAAACTCCGAAAAGTTTACAAACAAGAAAAATAAAAACATATACGAGTATAATTTTGTTCTTTCTATATTAATAATAGACCCTTGTCAATTACTGTATGGTATGGTGTCAATAGTTGAAATGGAATTTAAAAAAAATCATAACACGAATTGTGGACCGTCCCTATCTCTATATTTCATAGTGTAGAGTGAGTTTTCGAGTCCTCATTCCATTCACATCAGCTTGCTGGATCCTCTGTTAGTAAAAGAGATCTCCCCTCACTTTGCAGAATCTTGTATTATATTTATAATGGATCGGTGTCCACCAAAAACATTAAAAACTTATAAGTATATATTGTATCCAAAACATTCCTGCCGTTTTTGATAAAAACAGACACGTATACAGAAAATGTCACTTACCATTAGTTCTGAAAGTAATCCCCATCGGCATCCAAAACTTTTATTTATTTGCCTACGTTTCTCTAGCTGAAGAATGCCTTGGCGGTAAAACTGGAGGTCTTGGATGTAAAAACACGCCGTGAGGGTCTATTGAGAGTCTGAGTCGACTCATTTGTGAAGAATGTCGTAACAAGGTGGTTGTCTACGGAATGGAAGAGGTTATAATCGGTTGGTACAAGGTCAGTGAGTAGGGTGGGTGGCACAATGTCTCCCAGGCAAGTCACTGTATGATATTACTGTCCACCAGAGTCCCATGCAGCCCGACCTTGTCGGTAAGGAACAGTACACACTTGTAATTCACGAGCACTTGAGGCCCCTTCTGCTGTAGCGCCTGTTGCACACAGTCCAACTGCTGCGAGAACAGGTCCGCAGTGATGGTTTGTTCCGTTGGGACCAGTTCGTAGTTTTTTCACTTGGCGACTAGTCTAATAGATACAGAGTATGTTCTTGCGTGGGCGTAGAGGTTGAATTATGGTGTGAGATATTGGGTTCCGGGCTGGCACCCAATGTTTGGCACGCTTAGGAGTCTTATACAAGTTCTACTTTTAGTCACTGATGAGTAATCGCTTTAATATGAGAGTGTTGCTGTGCTGAGAAAGGAATAACAATAGGCTGTTACTCGTCGATCCTTGTTAACTTCTGATAGTGTGTGGGATGCACACTTGCTCAACTTCTAGGCCTTTTCTATGGAGTCCAAGTGAAATCTGTTTAGTCAGAAACGTGGAAGCGTTCAGCAAGTTCACCACATTTGTGACTGATGTCCAGCTCTCTGCGGCTTTTAAGGAGTCGCCATTCAAAGCCTTTGGGTGCCTACTGCGGCGTTCATAACACAGAGACAAAGACGGACAAAGTGACATAGTCGGGATTTGTAGAGTACAAGATGAGATTTCGTTGTTTCCGAGCACACGTTCAACAAGAAAATTTAGAGTTGGTACCACTGTAGAGAGGTTAGTGACGGCAGCTCTATGACATAATGAAAAAGTATGCTTGTTGCTTGTCGTGCGAGTAGAGTAGAGAAACCCTGTAGCTGAGTCAACGACCTTTTAGAAAGTGTTGAAGAGAGCTGTGTCAGGTCTTGTAATATATCCATGTGTATCATCTGTTATATCAGGCGATTGTCTTATTATCTTTGATATAGTGACACGAAATGATACTGAAAAAGATTCACGAACGTCGTATATATTGTCTAAACATTATAAAAGTATTAAAGTGGGCAAAAAGAAAAAGATAAAATCGCGCAAAATGAAACTTTTCTGGAAATTGCAGAACATTAAACGTCATAAATATGTTCACATTTTACTTCTATTCCAATTGTAATAATTTTAAAATCATGTTTTATTGTTTACATGACACTGCATTAGATTATTATACACTCTAGATTATTATATTAAAATATACATTGGTTTCAATGTATATTTCATTTTGCCCGCATGGACAAAATGGAATTTCATATACGTCTAATAAATATTGCCTACGATCCACAAATTTCAAGATTTGTTTTTCATGTTGCGATGGAATGTAGGAGAGATTTCAAGATTTTCATCGGTTTATTAGATATTTAGTTACCACTTTCTGTTCTAAAGTTATGACGCGCAATATTAAAAGTTTTCCACTTTGCCCGGCTTTACTTTACTCCACGTGAATTAGACGAGTAAGTTGAAGTATGATTAGCCGCCGGCGGCGGGAAACTTCTATTCCATTGACACATTGATACGGAGGGAGCAAAGAACCTCCAGTCCTGAATCTTCTCTGCGAAAAATATGAGAACCCCTCAAACATATATTTATGCAAAAAGGTGACAAGAAATCACCTTTCCGTGCTTCTTGGAACCAAACAAGACGGAGCAAATCAAAAATCAAAACGACGTTTCAATATTCATTAATAAGTACTAATAATACAAACAACGCAAATATTTATTAGTTCTATTGTTTATAATAGACGAAAAAAGGTGGAAATTGAATTACTTTACTTTGGAATCCGTACTTTCCGTACGGACGTATGCGTTCCACTAAATATTTTTTGTTAGTTCTCATCGACATTTTTATCTGTGTTCCCCTTACCATTTCTGTTTTGCAATCCGCGGCACTCATAAGAAAGTTGTCTGCATACCCCTTACAATTTTTTGCAATCAGCAGTTCTCATATGGAAAATTTTCTACGATCCCCTTACTATTTTCTTGCAATCCACACTTCTCATACGGAAAATTTTCTACGATCCCCTTACCATTTTCTTGCAATCCACAGTTCTCACACGGAAATTTTTTTACGATCCCCCAACCATTTTCTTGCATTCCACAGTTCTCATACGGAAAATTTTCTACGATCCCCTTACCATTTTCTTGCAATTGGCATTTCCATAGGGGAAAATTTTGTGCAATGCCCTTCCCATGAGCAAGAAGTTTCTGTGTTCTCCCAGTAAAATATTTCCATTTCCAACATTGATTACTAATATCATACGATAGTAAAAATTATGAGCAAAACTATCTTCGGTTCATAATATGGAACTTAAATTGTTATTTTTGACAGTGGCTGTCAAACATGTTACTGTCATTGAAATAAAGTATCACGGTACTAAACATAACAATTTAGTGAGTATTACGGTTTTAAGCAAAAGGTTACGTGGTGATGTTTGTTATAATCAACAGAAATAAGCTGATTGTAGCGCAAGATTTTTTAACTAAATGTGTCAGCATTCTTCTCTACTATTAAAGCAACATCGATTCCTAAGATATAATACAGGATGACTCAAAAGTAACAGTACAGTCTGGTAGTTCTCAAACCGAAAAAGGAACGACCGTGGCATTGTAAGCTTATGCTGAAAAAATTAGAAATCCGCGTTAACGGTAACTTACACTTTGCATTACTACAATGATCCAACTTAGCGTTAACTATGGCAAGATGTTTGTAACCTTAAAGAAAGTCATTAGCAAACGAAGACGGGTTAGTTAAAATCACTCTAGATTATATTTTATTATTACGTATGAAGATCGAAATCAACCGCCGGAAACTTCTGTTTCACCTACTTTCGACCAGCAGTTATGTTGTTTGCAGCATACGTCTAGACGAAATCATTTAAAATAATGTTCACGGGATTTCATGGAAATGAAATCATATATATTTAATTTGTATTGGTTATAAGAATCGGCAGTAGTCTCATGTTGAATAAAACATAAAAGTATCCACTGTGCGATGCTCACACGCATGGGGTGTGTGGAGGTAGTGCTCCACATATTCTCGAGCTACGGCTGGAAGCGACGTGGTCTGGTCACTGGTCAGTCCTACGTTTGATCGCCTTTACCTCCCAAGGTACCCAAGAATACCAAGGACAATTTGATAGGAAAATAATGAGTGCACCTTAGAGCATTCAAGGAAAGTCTCCGGCGTCCTGACCGCGATTTGAAA
>JAGDQP010009414.1:0-16353 GCA_022664845.1 Lepisma saccharinum | reverse complement strand
CAGGGACTACGACAAATACAAAGACTTATTTGCGTTCAGAGTCACCCTCCGTTTAGAGTCTCCCCCACTCTTACTCTACCTCACTCGTTTCAATTTTCCCTGCATATCACTTCCTCTACGATCGTATTGTTTTTTTTTTACTCCTCTTCATACTCGCTACCACAATAATCTTCGTCCCCCCTTTCCTACAAGTTCAGACTCCTTACATCTTTAACATCTTTATTTTCTGTCATTCTTTCTACACTTTCTATGTTGTACCATCTCTTCTTGCTGTCGCCTCCTTTCTCTTCTGTCTCCTATTTGTTACTTTTCGTCCTTCTGTTCTCACTATAATTCTTATTTTTCTTGCAGAGAAAGAAGAAGGATGGAAAAGGAGATCAGAAGAAGAGATGGTACGCTATAGAAAGGACAAGAGAGGAAATTAGGAGTATATTACCGTGCAATTATTGAAGCTCGCTTGGTTTCTCGAGTAAAGGTAGTTTTATTTATCTTGCCAAAACTCAGATTGTAATAACAGTCATTAAATTTCTTAAAAAATCCATTATTTTATTGACAATTACAAGTATAATACAGATAATGGATGGAGTGATATAAGAATGAATAACTCTTACAAATATTACTCAGCAGATGAAGTTTTACTGTTGAAGCATATACCAGGGTATGTTTGTGTGACATTTTTAAGTTAGGAAGTCAGAGGTTTCAGTCCTAGGTACATTCCTTTCTCAGGTGATATTACGAAGGCCTTCTTATTAAAAATGAGTGGATTAGGTGTTTGATCACACAAGGTTAACTCACACCTTCTGAGTATGCTTACTAATCCGAGTTTTGTTTGCATGAGACCAAAACGATTACCTGGTAAAAAGAACATAAAATATTTAAAAGAAAGCAATACAGTGATACACTTGTGGAAATACGTTAAGGATATAATATGAAGAGTATGAAAATCAGATAGACTATAGGCGAGGTGGGATAAGATTGGATTATTACTTCCTTTCACATACAATATAACAAAAGGAAGATATAAAAATATAATGAATTGCCAAACGAAACACTAGAATGAAAATGCAAGGCACCATCTCATCCTTAAAATATATGATGGGACATACAGTAACCTATTAGGGTGAGTTAAGAGGAGATATGGAGCACTTTTCGAAAAATTGTTTCAAATTGCGGAAGAGCTGTTTGCAGTAGGACAAGATAAATAAAGTCTTAACCCAAAAGCTATGTAATGATACTTTATAACGCATGAACGAAAGGAAAGGGAAAATGCAGAAGGGCCATTTCCGTGCCCGCCGAAGTGACTGAAGGAGAGATTCCGCATTATGCAAGAGACACATCATAGCAACTTACTTCAGATTCTTAACTTTTTTCCGCAAGTGTTCTCTACCACAGTTAAGACACATATTATGATAAATCGTATTAAAAGTTTCATGCAACCATTTGCTGCAGAAGGTACACCGAATCTACTCCACTGCCGACCGAATGTGAAAGTAATTTCCCAGCACTCAACTCAAGTGTTTGCATCCGCAGGAAAGTTAATGTTTGGAGAGCCCATACTGGAACTTGAACACATAAGTAGGATATCATGTATTGGTGTCTGAAGTTTGTCCACAGTCACACCAAGCAAATGCCGGGATGGTTTGACACCTTCACTCAGATTCTGGCCGATTCCTCCCATCCTGTCCACTCTCTATTGTGGACAGAGATACTTAAAGGCCGTCTGAATATGCTATTAACTGTCCAGTCTTTTTTAATAGCAACATTTATTTCAATTTTACACCTTATGTTCCAGTTGTGTGCTTGTTCTCCATGATAATATCCTCCAGATTCCATTCGACAAGGTCATAGGTGTCGTGCTGCAATGTTTCTGCTAGCGAGTTTAGTATGACATGTTTTCTTCTCACATAGCCTACAAAGACTAGTGTTCTTCCAAGGACGATAAAGTCAGGAGATCTGTTTTGCATGTCTTTTGGTACACTCCTCATATTTCGATAAGCTTACCTTATACTTCCGCACACCTCCGTAATACAGGGTTGGCCTAAAAGAAATAGACAAGTTGTACTATGTATAAAATGTTATGTATTGTTTGCAGCAAAAAGATTTTTCCTGTGTTACATGCGTACATACTTGAAGTTTTGCGGCTGACAGTTTTTCTTTTGTTTCAGTGACGGGTGTGTGACGTAAGCGGCCTTGCCCTTGAACTTGACCTTGACGTGGCTTGGAGGAATATGGCGAGTCCAGTTGAGAAGGCGTTCTGTGTTGTGGAATATGCCAAGACAAATTCAGTTACTGTCGTGCAACGTCATTTTTGGGCAAAGTATGGGAAACAACCACCCACACGGCAGTCCATTTATGACTGGGTGCATAAATTTGAAGAAACAGGTTGTCTGTGTAAGAAGAAATCCACGGGAAGACCTCCAGTGTCAAATGAAACAGTTGAGCGCGTTCGTGTGAGCTACGTTCGCAGCCCGAGGAAATCAACGACACGTGCAGGAAAGGAACTTGATATCCCTCAAAAGACTGTCTGGAACGTTCTACGCAAACGTCTCAAGTTCTATCCATATCGAGTACAATTACTGCAAAGTCTGAGTGAAAGTGACAAACGGCAACGTTTAGAGTTTTGTGTGTACATACAAATCTTTGTGAAGCACCAGATGACTTCCTTCAGCTGCTTAGAATTGGGAACGAATCAACCTTTCACATTAGTGGTGTCGTAAACAAACATAACGTGCGTATATGGGGAAGTGAATACCCTCACGAGATTGTGGAGCAGATTAGGGACTCCCCAAAGGTTAACGTGTTTTGTGCTGTATCGCCCAAAAACTTGTATGGACCGTTCTTTTCCCAAGAAACAACCGTTACTAGAAGCACGTACCTGGACATGTTGCAACAATGGTTGATGCCACAACTTCAAGACGATAGTGACAATTTCATATTTGTGCAGGATGGAGCCCTACCACACTGGCATTCCGATGTCAGGGGTTACCTTGACGGAGTTCTTCCTCGGCGTTGGATTGGCCGTTCAACACATGAGAACATGGCTTTGACTAAATGGCCACCAAGAAGTCCAGACCTCACACCATGTGATTACTTTCTATGGGGCTTCATAAAAGATACAGTGTAAGTTCCCCCTCCCTCATAGTCTGACGCAACTGAAAGAACGAATCAGAGATGCTGTTGCATTGGTGGGCAGTCAGACTTTGACGCGTGTTTGGGAAGAATTGGACTACTGACTAGATGTTTCCCGTGTAACCAAAGGATCAGACATAGAACATCTGTAGTTGTACCACAAAAACTTTAAGATGTACCCTACAACTCATGTAAGTTATGTCACCATGCCATTAAAACTCTTCATTTGGTGGACCACTAAAGTTGTCTATTTCTTTTAGGCTAACCCTGTGGTTTATTATCTAACAACATTGCCAGGTTTGTGTACGTGGTAGCGGAATGTTATTATTTCTGTTGATCTATTAGGATGCAACAGTATATTTATTGCAATAGTATTGGATTATTGTTTCCATTCATACGTGTACACGGAGAAAAAGAAATATTCGGAATTACGTACTTGTATACAGGAATTCTTGTAGAAACAGGATTCGTTAGAATTCCTATATAAATTACATTCCAGGTAAAAACATTCGGGGAATGTATTCGATACAGGAATTCAAACGAATCCTGTTTCTACAAGAATTTCTGTATGTTTTATAGTTCAATGAGAATGTATTGAAGTACATGCCAGGCATGTATTGAAGACTGAATGACATTATGCCTACCAGACATGTAATTTTATCAGTAAATAAAGTGATGTAAAGATACCCTGATGCATGTAAAGTTTACATACAAAGAATGGAAAATTCTACGGCCGGGAATGTAATAGATACAGAGCCTAAGATGATTATCATGTATAGTTATCCAGACAGGACTTTAAATATCTCCAACCAGCTACCCAGCAAATAATATTATAGATATCTGCCTATGATCACCACAAGCAAATGCCCCACCACGTCTTATTAAAATATTTATTAAACAGAGGATTCTATATAATTTCACCTCTTATCAGAAGGTCACTCCACAATGTAGTGACATATAAAGACTGTACATCAATTTCATGCACTTAATATTTTCCAACATTAAATTACTAATACATCAACAGTTATAGTTTAGTTACCAATCAAAGCTCAACGACATTAAATGCTGTGCCGATAACTAAATAATAAAAACAATTTAATTGCATATAAAAAGTTGCTCACTTCCCTTTCCTCCTACCGAAAGTAGAGCCATCTGTTGACCACCTTTTGAAACTCTAAAAAATAACATACATGCAATGTGCACTTTTATTCTTTTTTTATTGGTTAAATCTTCATTTTAATTATTCTCATAAAAGACAAAGAGCTAAAGTTTGATCGAATTAAAAAATAAACATTCCATGTGTTATTTTTATCCCTCTCATGAGCGATGAGAACCAGTGTGTCTATTGTCCTTACGCATACTGTTCTTTCGCACTGCTCATCATGCTTTTCGTACTTGGTATCTTTCATGTAGTAGAGTATGGACTTTCTTTCATTTCTCAGTTTAAATTTCTGCCGAGAATGTATTTTCAGCAGGATACATGTGCAAATTTACCGTAGTGCCTGTTATTTTGTCATTATAATGACTTTTTCCTAAAACCTAAATTTAGAATGGAATAATACCAAAATGCGTACTGCAGTTCTTACAAAATTACTGTAACAGTAACAAAATTACTGTCAGTTTTCACAGTTTTTTTTTTCGAAAAGCCGTGACTGGAATGTAATTTCCGGACCCTCGATTTCTCTCAGTGTATGATATATTCCTGGGCCCCAGCTGCTATTATTCTATTCGCCCGTATTCCTTTGTGTTTGTGTGATGACTTACACCCAGACATAACGTGTCTATCGTTTTTGAGCTGTGCTTCGGTTCAGGCGGCATCTCTTATAATTAAACGTGCGGCACATTTTCTCAATATAGGGGAGAGATGCCACATTTCATTATTGATCTGTTCATTCGTTTGTGTTTCACTCCTGTCTGTTAATTGCATCTGAGTATAACAACACACTACTTGCCGTTTTTGTTTTACAATACTTTTTCCAATTCATAAATATACATTCCCACTTCGTTCGTCTAATTTTTCGCGCTCGTTGTTAGCAACATTTACAGCACCAGTTGTTCTCCCGATTGCTTCTCGCAAGCTACTGCTCCGTGATCATATGGTGTCACATCACTGCGTATGCCCCTATGTGCTCACATCCCGGAGCTGCCGTTTGAAGACTGGTTTCGGAGATGCTATAAGTCCGGTATTTCTCCTTAACTTCTCTTACACAAAAATGTTCCTAATTTTGTTTTGCTCATGTAGTTGAATAGAGCTAATTTCTAACAGTTTTGGACTTAGCAGTTTTTGCACATTCACTCGAGTATTCTCCGGACAATCTTCACAAAATCAAACCAGCATACTGTACTTACACTGTATGTGAGCCCTCGGTAGCTAGTTCAGCATGCTTGAGTAGTACATAGAGACAATGTACAAAATACCTACTATAACACATATCTTGTACGTATATTTTAGTGGTAATAGTCAGCACCTGCAACTAGAAAATGTTATTACTGTCCCTAGTACCTAAATGTTAAGAACTTCCTTACATACTTCAGTTAATAAAATTCAATCGAGAAATTTGTTAAAATAAGAGGTTTATTTACAGGTATATTGGAAATAGTTTCTAGTATTTGGTTGAGAAAATTGATATAAAATTAATATTGGAATTGGTTGTATCACTAAGTTACAACTTAAACCACTAGTTGAAGTCCAATACGTGATTCATTTGTCAGCATAAAAGCTTCGACATTTTCTAACTGCAATGGTGATAATTTTGTTTTAAAGCAACAGATATCGTCAGAAATTTATTTCTCGGCAAGCAACGTTATGAAAAGAAAGGTATTGTCTTATTTGCCATTTGGAAGACCAAACATTTTAAAGGCACTTAAAATTAATCTGCCTCTGTTGAACATTACATTAACTGGAGGATTATCTTAATAATTTGAAGAAATATTCTAGCAAATCTGAATTAATGCTTCTTCTCTAATAATTTTAAGGATAATATGTCTTTTATAGATCACAAGAAATTTGAATTGCGAATTATTTTTTACAAAAGATCTGCATTTTTTACAAAAGATCTGCATTCTAAAAAAACAAAAATTTTTAAAATTTTGAATCGACAATGTAGAAACATGCTGGTTCAAGTTCTGCTGAGAGCCAGTCTGACTGAGGTTTTCAACGTTATCCTTCAGCTTTGCTAAGTCATTGAATCCTATATTACACTAAACATGGTGTCTGTATACTTTTGTATTCAAGAATTTGAAACTATTATAGAACTTACCAATACAATTTCTTGGTCCATCGCCAAACGGCAAGTATGTGTAGTTGGGTCTACTTCTCTTGTTCGCTTCCGTAAACCTGTCAGGGTCAAATGTTTCAGGATTCGGAAAGTATTTGTGATCATAATGGAGCCCAGTGATAGGTAAGAAAATGGGGAAACCTTTATCAAGAACAATTTCAGTTCCGGGTATTTTGTACTTCTTTGTGCAGATGCGATCCAAGAATGGCTGTGGAGGATATTTTCGCAGAGTTTCTGTAAGTAAATAACAATAATTCAATTTAGGTAATATAGGGGTGCATATTTAACTTGACTTTGTAAATACGAAGTCCAAAACTTGTACAGACACTTACAAAAATAAGTGGAGGTTGGAGTGTTAAGAAAACATGCTTATTTCCTCCAGGAGAATTATTTCACTGTACGCCTAAGTTAGATAACCACCATGACAGTACAAATATGCGTTAAAACATGGCATGCCAGTATATTTCTCCATTTGGAGCAAGAAAGAATTGACTCACGTTAATAATGCATAATATTCGATTTATCACGTTACTTTCTTATCAACAACATATCACCTGTAAAATACTTTAAGTCGCAAACTGTGGCATCCTTAAAGAGTTTTTCCAGGTTTTGTCCTCAACAAACACCGGGATGAATCCATCAACTTAGAGCCTGACCGCATCCTTCCAATACCGAGCGGTCGTGGATTAGTGGTACGCCTGGGGCATAAATGTTTGTAGAATTGAATTTTATTTATGGTTTAAGCATCTAAGGCTCAAACCGATGAATGTTTGTGTGTGAATTTAGTTTAGTTCTAATAATATCAGTCTATACAGGTTAAAAAGTTATATCAAGTTAAAAAAGTAAAACCCGCTTAGGGTGAACAAAGTTTCAAGGAAGTTGTAGAGCGTTGGCTTTCGGAAAGTCCTGGGATCGATTCCAGTTGCCGACCATTGTAAATGAGGTTTCCCAAGATTTTTCCGCAGCCATACCAGGCAAACGCTGTGGTGTTGCCTATGAAATATACCCTGGCCTTCCAACATACTCTCCCAAACATATCCCGACTTGATCCTCAGATGCCAAAAGGCCTTAACATATATTTTTAAAATCCTCATACCTGAGAAGTACCACTAATCAACGGCCGCTCGGTATTGGAAGGATGCGTCCAGGGCCTAAGTTTATGGATTCATCCCAGTGTTTCTTGAGGACAAAACCTGGGAAAACTCTTCAAGGTTGCCACAGTGTGCGAATTAAGGTATTTTACAGGGGGATGATATGTTGTTGATAAGAAAGTAACGTGATAAATCGAATTATATGCATTATACGTGTGCCCACATGCAGACTCCCATGGGTAATTTCCCCCACCCCCCATTCTCCTGTTAATTCGCACACTGAGTTGCCGTAAGTTTGGCGTCTTTGATTTCTGTGAATTCAAGTATACTTTACAAATTTACGAGAGTCATAGAATTTGCGTTCAATTTTTCACTTACGAGAGCTTTTGTGAAACCATTCCAAGCATTTTTCCTGTGCCCCAGTATCCAATTTTGTCAAAATGTGTCATGATGTGTTCACATTTATTACTGATAATCGTTTTCGAGCATTTTAGTGACCATTAGTTAGCAGAGGTTAGGTAAGGTTAGGTTCACACAAGCAGATAGAAATGTACTTTGAACGAAAGAAACGGAAATGTAAAGATACATATCGGAACCTGACCTTACCTAACCTATCCTAACACATGGTTACAAATCTAACATAATCTACGAAAAATGAAAGAAAGCAATTATTAATAACAAATATGAATATATAGAAATGCATTTTAAAACAAAAAACAAAAAAAAATCTGAAGTGTTAGCAGATTTGGTGATTGATGATTGGGAAAGGATGATGATGGAAAAAGTAAAAGACCGACTATACTGTTTTGCAGGTACGTTGATGACTGTCTGGGTATTTGGAAAGGTTCAAGAAGAACATTAGATATATTCATTAAGGAGCCCAATGATAACGGCAAATGATAACGGGGTGTTTGTTGAAAGTGAGATGGAGGAGAACAAAGTATTAAATTTCTTGGAAATGAGGATTGAGAAAACGAAAGACGGGAAATTTGTAACTTCATGGTTTCGGAAGAAATGTACAGCAGGAGCTTTTTGTCACAAGAACAGTGACGTTGATGAAATAATTAAAGAAAATTTAATAAGGAACATAAAGGAGAGTATAGAGAAGATTAACACGGAAGAAGATCAAAAGAATAGAGATGTGGAAAGGTTTCGGGAACAATTAAAGGAGAATTATTATAATGAGGATGACAGAAGAATGATCAGGATGAGAAAATGGCACAAAAAGAAGGAGCAGGGAGAAGAAAAGAAAGTGAAAAGAAAAATTGGTTTGGGATAGAAGTAGGGGAAGAATTACCGAGAAAATCAAGCGGCTGTTAGGAAAGGCAGGAGTGAATACATATAGAAAAGGAGGCAAGAATGTCTTGAATTTCGCGACAAACAAGAAGAAAGGTGCTTTAAAGGGAGAAGAACAAAGAGGAGTATTGCAGGAAAGGCATAAACAGCAGAAGGAAGACGTCAGATTAAAGAGACAGAAATGCTATTTATAAACATGTACAGAAAGAGGCGTATGAAATAGACTGAGAAGGGGCGGAGATACTCGAACAAGGGTAAAGGACGTTGGTTAGAAACTGAAAAGAGGCAAGAAAAATATAGAAACGGGAGATAAAGCGATGAACTGGAATGGTGGCTTGAGCATAAAGAAGGAATGGGAAGACATTCTGGGAAGAGAAGAACGGACAAAGTTTTCTGGAAAATAGGGACAATTCGATGCCCCCACCACCCTTTGTTTCCTTCTTATTTTATTTTTTAAGTTTCTTTTGGATTATTTATTTAACATTTATTTATTATAAAAATGACCTATTTATTTACTTCATATTTTTATTTGATTATTTATTTATTACACTTTTTTGTTTCTCTTAAATATTTTTGTGCCTCAAATATATTTCCTTGTTATGTTGTTACCCGTTACAACTTTGTGAAAGCGATATATTTCACTAGTGGGTGTGGCCTGTCAGAGAAGGACTGTGATCGGTTACAATTTGTTTAGTTTTGGAAAGTGAACGGATTTTGGGATGTGATTGGCGGATGATGTAGAAATGATCTCTGGGCCTTCTGGTACTTTTTATGAAGTGTTAGTGTGTATTAATGTGTCGTCTGAGGAAGATGTTGTTACATCAGTGAAACCGTTACGCTGGCTCTGTGATTTTTTAAAAAATAAAGTGAAGTGTAATAGCCTTCCTTGTCAGCATGTTTTAATTAAATTACCGTAAATATGGATACAAGGCCTCAATATAGTTATATCCCAAAAATCACTCTCACCCGATGAGATTTAAACCCGGGCTCCTTCGCTCAACAAGTTAACGGTTTAACCACTTACTCACTGTCGGATCTTGCAATAAAAGTTGTAGTTAGACTGCACGTGTATTAAGTAACAGTGGTACGAGAAGTCATTCGAGCGTGGATTACAGGTGAGAGCGGCTCTTTCAATAACTTGGACTCGTTTCGTAAATTTACGCAATCACTCTTTTAATAATGTATTAATCCGATATATATGTTCGTGCAACAGTAAGTTCTCAAGATTGTTGGTTACTTCATGCTTGATATTGATCTGCAGATCAAACGCTCTTTATGGAACCAGAACTATGGAGCTGAGCCATATATGCCTAAATGTCGTAAATAAAATCAAATTTCAAATGGAACCGGGAGTAACTTGCTGCCAGTATCGAGTTTAATGACTGATCTAACAACATATTTGGTTTGTGTAGCTAAGTGGTCAGGGTGTCAGACTCTCATTCTCAAGGTTCTTGGTTCGATTCCCTGCCTGGATTTCAATTAATTTTTTCAAGGAATTAAGCGCTATAAATGATGTTCGCGATTGCTACAGAAATAGATTTATTCCGGAAAGGGAGAAAAACAAATGACATCGAGAGGGGAAAGGGGTAAAGACGCAGTCTGTGTATCTTTAAACGTTAAATTTGCGTTTATTTCCATGTTTTCCACCATTTTTCATTCCCTCTTTCCTCCTCTTTTCTCGCTTTTCTCCGTCTTTTTCCATGTTTTCTCTCTCCGTGTGAGTGAGCAAGTTTTGTTGCACTGCATAATGACGATTGCTGCATTATGTCCATATTATTATTTTCCTTTCCTTTGCATTATTTCCTATCTCTTAGAACTTAACATGCATTGAATTTCTACCTGTCTATCACGTGGTTCTCTAAGTGATGTTCAACTGCTCATCTTTTGTTCTATAAATGGAGGAATATCATAGCATGCCATGTTTTGCCACATGTTTGTACTGTCTAACAATTAGGTGTAAAGTGATACAAGTTTCACGGAGGAAAAAGGTATTATTTCTTATATCTCCAACCTGCATTTACTTTTATCGTTCATTGTACATTGTGAGTGACCTAACTTTTTATTATTTGTATTCCTTTTCACCTCGATCACTATTTAAGGATATTTTGTACACATTTTTAAACTCAAGCTAAGGTGTTTCAATAAACTGTTTAAGTTGCTAAGGACATAGGCGTTAGCGAAAGTAGAATCCAGATCTCTTCGGAGATAACAAACAGGCTTATAAAGAACTAAGTAAATTTGTCACATTTCTTTCTAGATACAAAAGAAGTTTGAAGCAATAATAAATACATGGGAGAAGAATGCGATTGAAAACGGAAACATGAACTTAATTATTATAAATGAAAATATAAAACACTCCTATGATAAATGGGAATGAGAATCTCTATTACAACTCAGAATGAGTCATATGTTCGTAGCGTTTTCATGGATAATGTGCAGCACCCGCCTCCCCTGTACCACAGAAGCCTATTCGGCGAAGTACATCCCATCACACTGTGTGGTCCTTCTCCAGCATTCCACCAGTGACACAAGCCCCTGGCGATACCAGGCTGCAGGCTTTGAAGCAAAGAACTCAGTAATGCCAGTTGTCACATCATCCACGGAATGGAATTGTCTGCTCCGCAGGAAATGTGTCATGGAACGAAACGGATTAAAATCAGACGGCGCAAGGTCGGGACTGTAGGGGTGTGTGGTAAAATGTCCACGCTATCCATTTCCGCAATGTGCAGGCGGACTCTTCTTGACCTGTGGCATGGAAAGTTGTCAAATTGGAGGAGCAGTCGCTTTCGGTTCACCAGTGCTGGATAACGACGGCGCACAATGTCGTATACCTAATGCAGCTGTTCAGCATACAGTGTCCCATCTACGGAATGACCATGTGGAAGGAGCTCCCAGTGCACCGGACCTTCAAAATACCACAAAACACACAGAATTGTCTTCGCTTCAAATTTCCCTCTTTGGACCACTGGCTGCGCCTCGGTATCTGGTCGAAGACATTGTTTCCCGGTGTCAGGATAACGAAGAAAGATCCACTTTTTATTATTCATGATGATGCGCCGCCAAAACCTGTCGTCAGTTGGGTTGCGAAGCAGCTCTTCATACAGGGTCACACGTTGTTGAGCTTGAGCTGGAGTCATATCATGGGGAACCCGTCTCGGTTGCCTGGAGGGAAACCCAAGTTGATGCAGATGACGAACGACACTGGTTTGTGATGTCTGGACCTCATCTGCCAGCTGATGGGTACTGATTCCTGGGTTTTCTTCAACAGCGTTCAGGAGGGCATCGATATTCGTCGTCACAGGGCGTCCACTCTTGGACTTGTCATCGAGGCTGGTGTCACCAGACCGAAAACGTTGAAACCACTTTCTAGCTATGGACGGGTGGACAGTACGTTCACCTTCTACGGCACAAATTTCCTTGGCTGCTGCTGCTGCATTCAACCTCTTTTTCCAGTAATGGCGCAGAAGCACACGACACACAAGTTTCTCATCAGCCATTGTCCTGCTAACTGTGTATTCAACGCGTAGTTCCTCCCATACACCGTTATCGCTGTGATCAGACAGACACGTGACACGCTTTCTGCCACCACCACCTTCACCTGTTCTACCCGTTGCACATGGTTTTCCGGCATCGAGTGGGCGGGGTAACCCAACGCTACGAACATATAACTCACTCTGGTATAGGCCTAACTAAAGGCTGCAAAATACTTATTAACTTATGTCAATATAGTCATTTAGTATAACACTTTAGAGTATGAACCTTCAGTTCCATTTTTAATACATTAAATTAAACATTGATGCATTTGCACTTCCAGATGTGGTTTTGCATTTGTATTTGCATTTCTAAAAAGAAGCGTGACTTTGAAATTTGCATTTAATCATTGCCTACGCGAAATAGGCAAAATGTGTGTTTCTTTTATTCAAGAGCGTATGTTGAGCATCTACAATGTAAATAAAAAAATCATACGCTATTATGTAACACTTCAGGAATTTTACAGAGGTGAAAGTCCTATAAATTTCTTTTATTCCACTTAATTTAGCATAAATAATAATGTGTACTAAATTAGCTTAAAGTGATTACCAAATCCTACTTTAGAAGAGAAAGAAAGTAAACATCAAAATGGCAAAACATTTTGCTGATTAAATTCGAATTGATCAACAACAATTGAAGGGTGAAAATGCCAAACGTTCTAAGTTCAAAATTTGAAATTTTACAGGAGAAGTAGAAAATTGAATAGATTTTGTTTCAGATAACGCATGCCTTTCAAGATTATAAAGGCAGTTCTATGACACTATATGAGTGTACTGTGTACGCCAGAATTGCCAGAAACCAACTGGTTAAGGAGACAAACACATAAATCAGAAGAAATTTCTTTGTGCCATATTAAGTAATCTTTGTTCCAAGTTCCATTCAGCACTTTACTGTTTGCATTGCTATACCTGTTGAAGCACAATATTTTATTTACTATTGTAGCAGGCCAGAGTTACAGCAATATGATATTAGATAGTAGAATATTAATTTCTTATTGAATCCTTCCTCCACCAATACATATATTAGTAGACAAATTATGATTACACAGAGTGTTACCCACGAGACGAATGTGAGCCTGTCTCGTCTCGAAAAGACCTATTTGTATATTACGAGATTTCTGTCTCGTCTCGTTTTCCATAAACATTTCCTTGTCTTGTCGTGTCTCATGGGCAACACTAAGTACATACTACCCACTCCCACTGTCAGTTTCATGGAATCACTGAGCTGCAGAAAGTGTTCTATAAAACTCTTTGTGCTGCTCAGGAAGAAAAGGCAACGTGATCGACAGATCTTTCTCTTTTTCAGCAGACAAACGGGACTTATACATTAAATCTTGTAGATCAGCCACAGATTTTCCTCTTTTCAGAACACCAAATAACTTCCAATGTTTTCTGTCATTGTAAGTAGATTTAATAGTTACTTGTGATGAATGTGTACGACACACTTGGAGAATTTTGAATTTGGAAATGTTGCATTCTTCAATATCAGCAGTGCATCAGCAGCTTCCTTAAAATCAAACAAATCGTTGGAAGTACATGGAATTGATGAACACATTTGCCTGACCCAACTATCTTGTCCTCGGGAACAAAGGCCTTAGTTACCTTTCTGTGTTTCTCCATGATAACAAAATCTCTATCGCAACTTAAGAAACTACGTTCATTGGATAAGAACTTGTGCATTATCTCGTTACTTTGGCCCTTGGAACATCAGATGAAGGCAGCATAGCTTGGCTTTTGAACCAGAGCTCCCTGGCGGTGATAGTGTAACCACTCCCTGATTGGTTTGGCACTTGGAACCATGATGGGGACATGTGAGTGGGTAAGGATGAGGACATCGAACATACTTGTGGACAAAAGTGTTTTTTTTTTCAAACAATGGCACTTGAAATGTTTGGCATTTCCACTCTTCAAGTATTAGAGGGAAACAAATAAGTGTTTCTCCTAGCGCAAACAGAAGTAAGGCTAAGTTGAACCTTGGTGATCTTCACGAGGTTTGTATTAACTTACACGTAGAATTAGTTTCTTTTCTTTATTAAACAAATATCCGAGCTTACCTGAAACAACCATATCCAAATATTTCATTTCCTGGAGAGCCTCGTAGATTAATTTATTCCCGTTCTGCTCCAGCATGGATTGTATTTCTTCTCTGAGACGTTTCTGAATGTCAGGATTCATTGTCAGTTCATAGAGCGCAAAAGATATCGTTGTCGATGACGTTTCGAAGCCAGCATTAAAGAATACTAGTGCTTGAGCAAGGATGTCATCCATGTCCAGTTTCATGTTATCTGTAAATTATAACTACTAATATAAGTGAGAATTAATGTATCTGAAATATTAGATTTATTATTAGTTTACTACCGTATAAGATAAAACATAGTACATGGTCCCCACGAACCATCTCCTTGGTTACAAACATCTGTACCTTTCGTGGCCAGTAAGATAGAGAACAGAAACATGGCAAATTATTGAATAGCTCTCCAGGTTTCTTGTTTTAGGTCTCATTGGTGTGGTGTAAGTAAAGAAACCACAGTACGAAAGAAACCAGAAATGTATTGAAAACCAGAAAAACGCAGTATGTGGTGTTGTATCATGAGACCAAGTTACCAAAAAACTGTACAAAGGATCTTTAGAACAACGTATGGCAGGTCACCACCTGATGTTAAAAGCATAAAGTTCAGATAAACATGGTGTGTGGCATGACATGAAAACGACGACCATCGACATCAGAATAAGTTGCAAGGACAGTACGAGCGTCCTTTGCTCGAAGTCGATAAAAGTTAATTTGTTGAACCTCACGTGAGTTTCGCATTTTCAAGAGTTTTAGAAACCTACAGATTTCCATGGTCGTTAAGTACTTTTAGTAATTATTATCTTCCGCATTGAGGAAGGCAATGATTGCCTGATACATGTGTTTGTTTCACATCAATCGCACAGTGAATAAATGTGTGAATTTGGCAGTAAGATACTCCAATAATCACGGTCGAGTCAGAGAGTGACAGTTCAAAGGTGAATGTTTGGTATGAATTCTCATTCATAATAATGTTATCGATCTAATCTTCTTCAGTGAATGTTTGTTGTTGTTCGTCAGTTGCAAGAATGAAATATCAATCTTAGGTGGTTTTTCTCAGGATGAAACATCACCGCATTTTGTTTTGGAAATCCGTAAATATTTTGATGTAGAATTTCCAAGGCACGGGATAGGTCGAGAGGAACCAACAGCTTAACTTCCACGCTCTCCTGACAGCCTCACAAAGTTTTGGTGAGTTTCCCACAATTTTCCATAATTTTCATTTAACTACTGTAAAAACTTGATACGCTACTCATGTTTGTAATGAGCGAGAGGCTTTTGGGACAACCTGTTGAAGATAATTATTGTTAACTTACATAGTACCGGTATTGTTGCATTTGAGATATTCTAATATACTCGTATTTTATTTATGTTCGGAATCGAATATCTTATAACTAGATTTAAGAACATTCTTTCATTGTGCTATTAAAATGTATTGTCACTTAATACATATATTATAACGTGCTTGCTAGATATGCTGTTAACCTTATCATCATATAACCAAAAGTCCTGATGGAGACTCATGGGATTAATGATTCAGAATCTATTTAAAACTTTTTCCTCATTATGACTTTAGCGTCTTCTCTACCTGAATGTATAGCTCTACGATTCACCTTATTCAGGGACCTTAAAGTAACAAACTCACCTCTGAATGAAACACCTGTTAGCGCCGTATTTATCTTTATTAAATCTCTCTACACACATCTGTATTATTACATTAATGGAATGTCTATACTTTATTTAAGTTTTATATTGAGTCCTGAAGATACAATTTAGCTATACATTAATACAAGGCGCCATTAATACAATTCACAATATCTTTTACAAAAGAATTTAGACTACCTTTCTCAACACAGGAACTGATAGAACTGGATACTAAAAGAACTGATCAAAATGATCTATAATACCCAGCTAGCATACTAAGCTAACGGAAGCAAAACTAAGCTGAATGGCTCCAGAAT
>JAGDQP010009413.1:35413-59278 GCA_022664845.1 Lepisma saccharinum | reverse complement strand
ACACAGTCCGACAATTAAGTAATGAGACTGATTTTATTCTGACGAAACAAACAAAAGTAATTGAATAATACCTGTTTTTTATTCGAAGTACATCCCTCCTGCATCAATACAACGAGTGGCACGATCACACAAAGAGTGGAATGACTTCTGCAACTCAGTTTGTGGTATGGCCCGTAATGCCGCTGTCACAGCTGCTTGGATGTCTTCAACCCTGTCGAAAAGTCGTCCTTTCAATGGCAACTTCAGCTTAGGGAACAGGAAATAGTCACAAGGGGACATATCTGGTGAGTAGGGAGGATGATTCAGCATACACACTTGTTTTGTGGCCAAATATTCCGCAACAAGTACTGCTCGGTGAGCTGGAGCGTTGTCATGGAGAAGGAATCAGCTACCTGGGGTTGAGTATTCAGGTCGAACACGACGTATTCTCTTCAACAATCGCTCCAAAACACCTAAATAAATATGAGCATTAACTGTGTGACCTTCTGGTACAAATTCATGATGAATGATATCCTTACTGTCGTAGAAACAAATGAGCATTGTCTTCACTTTTGACTTTTGGAGACGAAGTTTCTTTCCTTTTGGAGAATCTGAAGACTTCCATTCGACACTCTGACGTTTAGTAGCTGGATCATAACGAAAACACCAACATTCGTCTTCTGCAACAATGGACAGAAGGAAATTTTTCTTCCTACGGGAAGTTGCAATGATGTCACGGGCGTAATCAACACGCTCTTGTTTCTGTTCATCAGATAATGAGTGTGGCACAAACCGCGCTGCGACCTTCTTCTTGCCTAAATCTTCCACTAAGATCTTACGAATTGTCTCCCTGTTAACACCAAAGTCACCTTCCATCATTCTCACAGTCACACAACGATCTTCTTGCACACGTTCACGGACCTTTTCAATCAGTTCCTCGTTACGAACAGAAATTGGACGACCCGGCCGAGGTTCATCGTCAATCGATTCCACACCACTTTTAAAACGTTCATACCATCTAAATATCTGTGCACGATACAAACAAGTATCACCATACACTCTCCGCATCAACTCAACAGTTTCTGTGCCACTTTTCCCGAGTTTAAAACAGAATTTGATATTCGCCCTCTGCTCCATGACGTTGGCGTGACAAAGGCCTTTCACTTACTGCTGGTACTGACGTCATATTTCAAGTTGTGCTTCACGCGGGACCATGAGGTGTTGCCAGGTCGTAGATGAAGGATTACTCTCTCAAACTCACATATTGGTTTCTATTTTGCGTTCTCTGTTTTGTCAGAATAAAATCAGTCTCATTACTTACTTGTCGGACTATATATATATATATATATATATATATATATATTTAACACCCAGGGCGAGCTGCTGGAGCTAGAGAAACGAAATTTGGCATAAATGTGTGCCCCATCGAGAGTAGGTTACGAGAAAATTACGAAATATGAAAAAAGTTCCCATCTTGAATCCAATAGAGCCGATTAAAATATATGTGCATATCTTAGATATGTATGTTTCTCGGCCATACTGGATCCAATATGGCGAGTCTTTTCAAATGCGAATGGTAAACTACACTTGATGACAAACTTTCATGTGAAGTTTCGTTTCTCTGTCTCCAGCGGTTCGGCCTGGGCATATTTCGACATATATACGTATGTTGACCATACTAGATTCAAGATGGCGTTTTTTTTGCACCCAAAAGGTACCTAATGACTGGACTATATGGGGATGTCATGTAATATCCGAACGGATAGAGGATAATTTTCGGATGTAGGCTAATATCCGAATAACGGGTAATATTCGGATGACGGATAAAATCCATATGGCGAAATGGATACCGAATAATTTGTCATCTGGCTGTCTGGAAATTTTGGCCATCCCAAGAAAACGGCGTAGAGACATTAACACTGTAGGACTTGGCTCGATTTGGCTGGGTTTAGCTCGACTCGACTCGAAACTCGAGTGAATTTTGAGTCGAGTTTCAAATCGAGTTGGGCAATATTTGCCGAGTCGACTAGAAAGATTTCTTTTACGAGTCGAGTCGAGTTTAACGAAAACTCGACTCGAACTCGCTCGTGTCCACCCCAAGTGCTACACAAAAAAGTTTAGAATCCATAGAAGGTTTAGTGAGTACTTTTTCAATAGTCTCATTGTGGTTATTATTTAGTTTGGCATTAATGATCAACAGCTGTAAATATTCTGATTGATTTTGTCTCATATAGTTATGAAGTACAACTTTAAAAATAAATATTATAATTATTTTATATTTTTTAAAAGACGTATTTACTGAAATTTCATTAGCTTTGTATTATATGTTCACAATGGGCTCAAGAAACGTGCAGAACTCATCACGACTTTTGAAGATGGATTTTCAGCACTTCTTCTCCATCATGTGCTCTAACGTTACTTTGCAAACATGTTTTTGTTTTTTTGCATTTCAACGTTAAAATGTTCTAAACAAGTCATATTCACACATCCTTCACAATATAAACTCATAAAGAAATTAACCCTATAACGCCCACACTCGCGTTAGCATCGAATTACTTAATATGTGGCTAGAAAAGGAACGAATGTAGTGTCATTTGTAGCTCCGTTGGTTAAAATGATAAGCTATTACAAGATTCTCTGCTTCCTATCCTCGCATTAACCTTTTCTTCAAACTCTTCCCTATCCTACGGAAAATCTTTAATTTGCAGACTCCTATACAAAGAAATTTAAAGGCTGTTATGGCGATTTTCCTTTACTCTTCTAGAATATGAGAAATAAATATTTTAAGGAAAGTTTACAAAAACAAAGCAAAAAATAGACGTAGCTGAAAGTTAATTCTTTTCCTCTAAGCACATTACTTTAGTTGACGGTTAGTGCATAACTTTGCACGCTGTATAAAGCAGACTTCTTGTAGGAGTTTTGTAATATCACTTCAGTTATGAATCTTGTAGATTAGTGCTGTCAAAAATATCGATATACCGAAATCGGTTTCAGTTTTTTTGGAATACCTTAATTCGGTATCACTAGGTTAATACCTTAGGTTATCGATGCTGACCCGGACATACGTGATCCGGTCTAAAACTTGACCCGATTAACCCGGCCTTTCGTAGTTTTCGTGCTCTAGGGGGTAACACCTTCGATCTCGGTTACCCCTGAAACGCAAGGAAATAATCAAATACTCTAATTTGTTTTCCGGGTGACGAGATCTAAATCGGGTCACTAGGTCAGGCCGGGTTCTAAGCATATACCCGCTCCAAAACTTGACGTATAATCACAATCCGATTCTGAGTTTTGCATATTCGGATATCTGGGGCATTGTTATAGTCTTCAATCATCATAGTCTTTCCTAGTTCAACGTACGTATTTTGGTTGTTTTTTTTCGGCTAGTAAAAGATAAGTCTTATTTTGGTTTCTTTTACTCTTCACTTTGGAGTATTGTGAGGAGAGAGAGAGAGAGAGAGAGAGAGAGAGAGAGAGAGAGAGAAACAGAATCATACAAAGAGAGAAAAGTTGCTGAGTTATACATGAATTGCAAGAGTAGTGCCATTGAAAGCAGTCCTATAATAGTTTGTTACTAATACATATATTGGAGTGACAAAAGGAAAACAAATAATCGACTGTACCTGCCTGTCTCTTCAAACCTCGCTCTTCCTATCACGAACCGTGACTACCCTTTGCTCTGTGACGTGGTTATCAGTCACTAGGTAATAAACATTGCGTTCTTAGAAGGAAAGAACAAAAACATGTTATCCTATCTCTCCTTTTAAGCATGCAACAAGCTAAAGAATACGAAACTCCTGTTCCAGATTACGTAATTTGGTTTTTGAGAAACACAGCATGTATTTTAGAAAAAATAAAATACGTTAAAAATGCTCCACCAATCATTCCATTGTCATCCATCTGGTCTGAGCCTGAGTTGCCTAAAGGCCTTAAAAAATTGAATTCGAAGTACCTGATTACAGCACAATAATTTATCAAGACGCATGCTCTTTCTTGACTTCGAAATGAGTCTGTGCGTTAATGTAAATGCTTTAATGTTTATTATCATTATAATATTCATTTGTAATATGAATAATCAACTTTTCATTTTTCATGTTAATCATTTTTCTCATGTTTTATTTGAGATCGCCAACATTTCATTGCTTATCTCTTGTGTATACACTATATACATTATATTATTACTATTGTTATTATTATTACTATTATACAAAATATACACTATTATTACACTGGAAAGTTTAAAAGATTGACATTTGGACCAATTTTCAGCCGACCGGGCGGTTGTCAATGTTTCTGTATTAATTTCGATATTTACATAGCACAAGGTTCTTGTAAAAAAAGGAATTACATCTATTATTTCGAACTGCACGGTTGCAGAACAAATTCCTAAATAAAAATCTTGAATTATATGGGGTGCCTTGACTTCGTAAGCAGCTACTGGGGCTGGAAGATTGTTTAGCTGTGAGGTGTAGTCTATATACACAGAGAATTGACATGCAGTGGTGGTGTCATGGACAGCATACCGCCTGTAACTGGGAGATCCGGGTTCGAGTCCCGGTCGCGGCGGTTGTCAATTTTTCTGTATTAATTTCAATGTTTACCTAACACAAGGTTCTTGTGAAAAAGGATTTACAACACCAAAATATAGATAATTACGCCTAAAATTATCCAATTTGTTTTGCATATTAACCGGAATTAAGGGGTGGGGGTCCAGGTCAAGCCCCTAAATACATACGTCCATGGGTAGGCTACTTCCATATTGCTCAATATAATTATTTTTCGGTATTTTGATATAGTTCGGTATTTCGGTATTATCGGTATTTCCGGTATATCAGTATTTTCGGTATTTCGGTATCGGGATAATTGTTGGTATCCAAAACATACCGAAAGTCGGTATGAAAATCTCAATACCGAACACCCCTATTGTAGATATAAAAGATTGAAAAGAATACATGTCTAGTTCTGCAAGTCTAATGGTTGGACTATTACTGCAGCTACTGTTTTTTGTTTTTCACTTTGTACATAATAGAAGATAATTCTCTCAAATTGCATGCTTTGTCACTAACTGTAGCACATCAACAATTATTGTATTTGTAATCCAAAATTAACATTCTTACAGTTAGCCAAATCTGAAACCTTTACTCCCAAAAAGACTAATTTGTGTTTTGTTAAAAGACCAAACTAAAGGGTGGCGCGCCGCCGACTCCCCAGTTTTAAAGGTTTATATCAACTAACAGGGGGCTTTTAGGAAAACAACAAAGATATCTGCTGAGAGAATATATCCTGCCATTTATTACCTGATAGTTACAAAATTACTTACGGAATACATCAGGAAGATCACGAACATTTGTTACGCGATGCGGCACTAACCAGCGCTCGATGACTTCTGATGAAAACACATTGCCAAACGAAATGGCATCTATCCCTGCTTCCAGTGATTACCCGTCGCGTCGTGTACCTTACGCCATCTCTCATGTTCGTGACGTGGATTTCAAATTGAAGAGGCTGAGGCCATAGACGGTTCATTGCTGGAACGTGTGTTTGCAAATTTCATGAAGCAATTGCACCAAACCATTGACTGTAATGGACGCCATCTTCCTGAAGTATTCCGTAAGTAAGTTTTTAACTGTCAGGTAATAACTGTCAAGATATGTCCTCTCAGCAGGTATCTCTCTTGCTTTCCTAAACGCACCCTGTTAGTAGATATAAACTTCTGAAATTGGGGAGTCGGCGGCGCGCCACCCTTTATTAAACCACAAATAACCACTATTCCTTCCGAAATTTGAGGGCTTACAAGGAGACTTACGGAAGTGTAACTCACCGATTTTAATGAAACTTTGCATACTTGTAGAACATCGAAAAATAATCGACACGTATTTTTTTATTTCGTCAATGGTGCGGGTTTAAGGGTAGAAACCAACCTGTGAACGTTAGGGGTGGTTTCCAAGCATAGACAGAAAACAATCATTTAATGTAAGAGAAACAATACTGTCAGAGGGGGATTAGGACAGCTGATTCAGAATCGGACGTCAAAAGTACAAAATTCAAAATGGCGGATCCAATATGATGATTACAATTACAAAACGTCGTCTGGTTTCAAATGCTCTGCAGCTAGACAAGAACAATTATAGTTTACAGGGGTTACTGCGAGAAGGTGGCAGACCGATTTGAAACGCCTTTCTGTACTGATGTTAACAGAATGCTTGACTAATGTGAGTCTCATCACCTCTCACTATTCGGGGTGCTTATTTATAGTGAGTCCGTTTGCCTCTCACTATGTCAGAACTTCATAAATCCTCAATTGTTATAATTAGTAATTTATAGCGAAAATGTTTTACATTAATGATATTCAGTGAAAGAGTGTGTGATGCATAAACATTGTTTAGACTACGCACACTTTATTACGTCAGTAACTGCACAAATCGCAAAATGCCGCACAATCTTTGAAACAAAATGTTACGGGATTTTCAAACTCAGGTGTTTTTTCTTCCAAATAACCGCTTTTGTACTACGCATACCTAATAAGATTTGCAAATCTGGGCAACGAAAACTGATTATGAATCAGTGAGTGGATCTTAATTATCTTTGTCTTTGTTTTTCATTACAATCATCAACCAATCGCTGGCTAGACTTAATCGGTCGTTATATAATCGAGTCGAAATGTTGATCCTACTTTCAGCATCACTATTCCATTCAACAATCCATTTTAAGGCTAAAGAAAGTGAAGACGAAAGTTTCGGGCATCAGGGTTAAAGTACGAATAAATTGTATTATCAGAATTAAACCTACTTTCCCAATTTAGCGCCTATTGCGTTATTCAAGGCTTAACACGGAACCCATATATAATATAAATTTTTATAAACAAGCACCGCGACTAGTGAGAGGCGAGGGGATTCACTATAAATGAGCACCCCGAATAGTGAGAGGTGACGAAACTTACTTTAGTCAAGCATCCCGTTAACATCAGTACAAAAAGGGGTTTCAAATCGGTCTGCCATCTTTTCGCAGTAACCCCTGCCAACTATAATTGTTCTTGTCTAGATGCAGAGCATTTGAAACCAGACGACGTTTTGTAATTGTAATCATCGTATTGGATCCGCCATTTTGAATTTTGTACTTTTGACGTCCGATTCTGAATCAGCTGTCCTAAACCCCCTCTGACAGTATTGTTTCTTCTACATTAAATGATTGCTTCCTGTCCATGCTTGGAGACCACCTCTAACATTCACAGGGTGGTTTCTACCCTTAAACCCGCACCTTTGCCGAAATAAATAGGTGTCGATTATTTTTCGATGTTCTACAAGTATGCAAAGTTTCATTAAACTCGGTGAGTTACACTTCCGTAAGTCTCCTTGTTAGTTGCACAAAACACTTTAATCCTGTGTTAACTTGATCCACGATTAAATCTACAAGCCACACATAAAATAATTATATGCAGCGAATTCCGATTTTTTCCTAAGATCCCTTTAAGTAAACCCGGGTCCTTTATATCCATTCTTTCTTATGGGGAGATAAATTGACCAATGAAAAACACGCGGCGAAAATACAACGCTTGATAATGCCGCAAATGTGTTGTGCTGTACGTATTAATCACTGAGATGGTTCCGGTGGACCCATATCAAAGTAAAATCTGGGCTAATAATATAGCCTACACATACGTATGGAAACGATGTGGACAGAAATAATATATAAACAAAGTGTTGATAACAGTTTTTTCTAGGTAGGTTCATACGTGTATGCTATATATTTAAGTAATATTTATTACTTAATATTTAATGTAGATCTGTTATGCAAGGGCAATATGAGAATACTTGACTTGAGCCTTAGATGCCTAAAGACAATAAATAAAATTCAATTTAATTCAACGAGAATACTTATTTATCTGACCATACATACAATGTATGAAATTTACGGCCCCCAACACGTTGCTTTTTATATGCACTCATGCGGATCACAATGTTCACGTTACGTTTCGATCTTTTCCCTCGCTTTTCTGTTAGTAAGCATGGTCTATGCATTCTGTAAGTATGTCTATGCATTATATTAGTGGGTCTATCAACGTGACGGTAATCGATCGATATCGCAGGAATGCATTGAGAATCGTGTGTCACGTCTTAAATATCATACATGGTACTCAGTCAGTGTTTCAAGTGACCCATGTGGTGTTCATCCACAAAGTCTTGGGTATAGTTAAGGATAAAGTTTGAATATGCGGTTATCAACTTCTCTTTGAGAATTTGTAGTTTCTATCAGTTCCGATTTACTGCTACAGGTCACAGTGAATCGAATCTGTAATATCACAGATTCGATTCACCGTCCCTTCGAACTGTGAAGTGTGTACGCGTTAAGATGTTCCGAGAGCATTGAAACTTTTTTATTTTTTTGTGAAACATTTGTATCTTTCATCTTCCTTCGACAGTGGCCTCCTGAAAATTATTATTTACTGTGAAAAATGAGGTAATTATTTTAGTCTAAGCACATGCTCTTTTATCCGGCACAGTCGGTATCGCAGCCAAGCCGGATAACTAATTTTCCTGGATAATCGAACGTCTCTACTAGTTTTGCTGAACACTGACAATCACAACAAACACTAAGCGAACGAAAACATAGTTACAAGGGTCATAAACACTACTGTATAACTGCATGCAACACAGATGAACAGAAGATTACAAAGAAAATGGCGCTTATAGTCCAGCGCAGTGGCGCGACGTTGCGAACAAGGTCAGTGAGCGCCCGAGCACAACCGGAAGAAGCCTAACGCGAATGGCTCGACCAATGCCTGATAATAGAGCGTGCCGATTTATAGAATGTCGAATAAAATAGTGTCTACTGCAACAAGTACAAGATTGTGATGACAAATAGAATAATGGTATTTAGGAAAACTATTTTCTCTTAAGAAGACGGCTTTTCAATGTAAAATTCGATGTTGTAAAAAAGGGTCAATTTGTTTCAAATCATGATTCTCGAAAAGTCACTTACATTTGGAGGCAGTGCTAAATTTAACCGAGATTTAAAGCTACTTTACACATTCGAATAGTGCTGTATAAATGTGCTCTCATAGACCTCATAATGTACTCTTTCTTCTTCAACATAATATTTCTGCTTCCAGCGCTGATATTCGTTTTTCACGCATTACAAATTATTATGTTATCAACTAAGCTAATTAATATTACACTTACTTCATCAGTATTAAATAGTTTCAACTTATTAAATCATTGTATTTACTGATTTCATACCAACATTTTTTTAAAAAAATGAATAGTTTATTATTACATTAGGGTTAGATTAGGTTAAACTTCTTGTGAACCATTTAAATTATAAATTAAAATGTGATTATTCGGTTACCAACTTCTCTTTTAGGATTACTGGTTTTCAACAGTTTCGATTCACTGCTCACTGCCAACTCCACTTCACCTTCTTCGTAGTCTTGATTATATCTTCTACCTTTGTTTGTGCGCGAATCCATTCATTTGTCTTCCTGCCCCTTCTAGTTATTTCTAGCACGCATAATTGCCATGCATATTTCATCAGAAATTGACTACATGCAGTGCCGAATTCACCATTAGGGCTACTAGACCCTGGCCAAAAGCGCAACTTTTACAGGGGCGCACTTTATAATGAAAAATTAGAAATCGCTATTTAAAACGCGAGACAAAAGTACTTAGCAATGAGCATTAGGGACCATGGAGGAGAGCCAAACACCATCTTCTTTGACCCGGGCGATCCCTCGTATATCGCTAACTTCAGGTAATTTAAAGTAATGTTAATTTATATTAGAAAAAGTGCTTGTATTAGACATATTATTTATTCCTATTTTTCCTTTGTACACATCAATAATCACTATTACGCAATGCTACATATAGAGCGTGACAGTTATCTATACCTCTACCAATGGACAAAGGCGTCGGCAGGAATTTTAACATGGGAGCAATATTAGGGGCATATATATATATATATATATTTTAACGGTGGAAATCGCCATGTTTCACTGGCGATTTATTACGACATGTACTTTGTTTACGACAAACATGATGCTTATGGTGTTTGTGGGCGTAGCTCGGCCGAGATCGACATCTGTCATCTTTCCGAACATAATCACTATTTGAACACTTTATGTGATACACAGAAACTTACCAGTGGCCTATAAGGAATAATATACATATAAAATATCACTTTCCTTACGAACTAAGGGAAGCTATTCAGCTCTGGATAATGAATGGGAAACTAAACTGTGTTTACTATTTATTGGATATACTTGAAGTATAACGAATAATAATGATATAATTGAATAACACTGAATAATGATAAACGGTTGAATATTAACGAACAATAAAGGATATGATTGAATATAAGAAAACTTGTAATAAACTACTAATATTCTACGAAACGACCTTTCCTACACAAACTGAATTAAAGGGGTCTGGAGTCATGAACTATAAAGTATCTTGCACATATCTGTTATTTCAACTATAAGAAGCCTCTGTTTCAAATCATTGTCCTATTTTCACTAGAGGAAGACCAAGATAATCACTTATCTTTGTACTTTGTCTCGGTACTACGACGAGTAATGTTACACTACGGTGAAATGTATTTTCTTCTTTTCCACATTTTGCGATGAACAATGTGTAGACTAAAGTTTCTATTTGTAATGACTATCATTCAACACAATTTAGAAGTTCATGTTCAATTTCAAACACAAAGTCAAACGGTTCTTAGACTGTTAACTTTCCCTTTAACGAACGATTTAACAAAGCCGAATTGACGATATTGACTGGTTGACGAAAGAGTAAAGACTGCCCTCTAGATTTGATATTCAAGGTGGTTTTATTAATTTCGGTTCAGGGTTGTATCCTGCTTTCTCATGGGAGTCCACATGAGGTTTGTCATTCAGGGTTAAGAAGAAGGAAAAGGAAGGGAGCGTTCACTTGGGAAGGAATAATTGAATTTGGAATTGTCCTTGTCTGGACTCACCTTTGACCATGATTTCCGAATTACGCACATACTTTCTTTGGAGACCTCGTATGTTATTTATTACGTAAAGCTCTGTCTCTATCGAACAATCATGTATTAGTTCATATCTTCCCCATACTTCAAGAGACAAACAATGTGAGTGAACTTGACATTTTGTGTATTCTCGTGACCTTCAGGTAAGAAAAGTCTTGTTTGCCCATTTTGTTTTGGGAAAATGTTACCATTCTAACCTTGAGTAAGACACGCTTTTCTATTTGCCTTTTTGACGAGAATCATAATGACCATGAATTCTTGCGGTTTGTTGGAAATATATCTGATGTAATTCTTAAAGCCATTATGGGCTTGTTCGGAAATACACAACGAAGTTCACGGAATGTACGATCTTAACGCTGAAAATTATTTTCGTGAAATTCGTTTTCTTCGTAATTTCCGAACGCTCCAGTTTCCGTTGTCAGGATAACGATAGACACCGACTCGCATATATAACAAAGAAATAAACGAAAATAGAAGGTGTGGTTATAAGTAGGGACATGAGGCTCAAAATACGAAGCAAGTTAGTTTCTTGGAAAGATTCTCTTCCAACAATAACGTTATTTACCAACATGTAAGACCTTTCTTTGGAGAAATACCTTCTATTCACTTCAAATTTCATTTGTTACACTTGTATAACGAACGTAGCATTCTACTCGTTGCATTTGGTCAACAATAGAATAAATAGATTCTCTTAGATACAAGAATTATCTGGCTGAAGTTAATACATATTTCTATATCCTTCAAAATTTCCATGACTTCGCCAACTGTCACATTTACGGCACAAGAAAAATGTTCCAATTACAGAAAATATTTAAAATAAATTGCAAGGAATTAAAATTTAACGTCTTAGTCAAATTGTATTGCCAAGAAGAGAAACCAATATATAGTTGAGCAAAATTAAGCCACTTTGGGCAACTATTTTTATATGGGCCAGTTTAGTAACTTTGGACTTCGGCCCGTCACGATTGGCCTTTATTTAGCTGTCAAAATTCACACTCATACCCCTGCTGGGACTCCAACCCGGGACCTTCGAGTCGATGGCCTATCGCCGCAGACCGCTCGGCCGACAGACAAAAGAACTATTTTAATAAATACTTGATAAGACTCCATCTTACACCGCCCTCAGCCTTAGATGTCTACAGGCCACAATAAAAATTCAATTCAATTCCCTCTTATACAAATCTAATGCTGTTTGCGGTTTACAATTTGAACGAGAAGCAAGGAAGGAAGGAAAAATATGGCATTTTTAAATTTGAGTATGAAGTGTCGAGCTGTGATGCCCATGACTTCCAAATGAAGTGAGTTTGGCGGGATGAAAAAACGGTATATGAAATGGCAGAGTGCAACTGTGGCACCTCTGAGTTTTTTTGTTTTTTTTTTTAATTTTATGTCAGCGAAGCAAGATGTTAGTTCAGAGCAGTCAGGCTAAGATGATAAAAACTTCAAGAAAAAGGTAGTATATGAATTGTTTAAAATGGGTGTGGCATTTTATGGGTATTTCGTGGAGGTAAGGATGTGCCAATGTTTTGTAAGGTAGCATGTGGAGACTGTGCCATTTAATCCAGAATGATCGACCCTGTGCAGATATGACATCTTTCAGAAGAGTTAGTTCCAAATCTTCATGTAGTTGTACAATGGAGGTGTCTCTGGGATGACCGGAGATCATGCGAGCCGCACGATTTTGCACTCTTTGTAGTAACAATTTAAGGGATTTTGCAGAGTGTTGCCAGGCTGGAGCAGCATACGTTAACAGAGGGTGTATCATCATGAGATAGACGTGTAAACGAGCTTTTAGTGAGAGTCCATTTCTGTTATTTAGAATAGGATACAGGGCACAAGTGCGTCTTGTAGCCTTGTGAGCTATATTCTTGATGTGGGTATGAAAATTTAGACGACGGTTGAGTTCAGCTCCCAAGTAAGTGGCACTTTGATTGTAAGGAAGTTGATTTCCAAACAGAGTGAGTTGATGTGGAGGCTGAGGTCTTCGCTTTGTAAAATGGACGACACTTGTCTTTTCAGGATTTACCTTCAGTCTCCATTTGGTTGTCCAGGATTCCATACTATTTAAGTGCTCTTGTGCATAACGGAGTGCAAAAAGTATGTGATGTGAAGACGAAAATATTGCCGTGTCATCTGCAAAAGTTGCCAATAATGTATGTGGATGCGTAGGTACATCTGCAGTGTAGAGGTTATACAACACGGGAGCTAAAACTGAGCCTTGTGGAACTCCGGATTCTATTGGGTAAGTAGTTGATCTTTTTCCGTGATGGGCCACATAGAAATTCCTGTGAGATAAGTATGATTGGATGATACGTATATACTGATGAGGGAATCCTTGTTTATGCAATTTATAGAGTAATCCTTCATGCCATATTTTATCGAAAGCCTTTGATGTGTCCAGGAAGACTCCAAAAGTATGATTGCGGCGATTGAAATTGAGCGTGATATGTTCAACAGTACGGACTAGCTGTGCTACAGTGTCGAATTGCGGTCTGAAACCAAATTGATGGTGCGGAAAGAGATTTTTGTCCAAGATAATTTGAAAGAGTCGTGTCTTGAGGAGACGTTCAAATAACTTGCTAATTACAGATAAGAGACTGATTGGTCTGTGGTTTTGTGGATAAAGCGGATCTTTTCCTGTTTTAGGTATCATAATAACCTTTGCTGTTTTCCATTGTGGAGGGTAATGTCCTAGTTTGATCATTGCATTAAAGAGTCTAGTCAAAAGGACTAGCATTTTTCTAGGCATTCGTTTCAAAGCCATGGCAGGAATTCTATCAGGTCCACTGGCACTTCGACCTCTTATTTGACTGATTGTCTTTTGGACTTCTCGAGGTTTAATTAGAGTGGCTGGATCCAAAAATGATTAAGTTGTGTTGTATGTAGGTAATGATTTACAGTCTGAATAGTAGCTTCATCATACGGTTCTGGATTTAAGCTGAATTGCGTTTGAAGTTGATAGGCAAAGGTTTCGGCTTTATCTTGATTGTTGTAAACTAGTCCCCTGGTACCATGAAGTGGACGATTTGCTTGAGTTCCATCAATTTTAGTAAGGGCTTTAGTAAGCGACCAAAATTCATAATTTGGATATGGTAAGGATTGGAGCTTATCCGACCATTGTTGAGTGAGTAAACGTTGGAGACGTTTTCTGATACGTTTCTTGAGGTTATTCCAGAGGGATTTATATTGCGGATGCCTTGTTTGCTGCCATTTTCGTCTGGCCCATCTTTTAATGTCAATTAGTACTTGGGTACGCAATTCAGCAGGTGAGAGCTCTTGTTTGTTAAAAGTAGTCCTTTTAGTAGATGTTGTATTAAGGAACGTGGTGTATTCAGACTTTATAAAAGCTAAACCTCATGCCTTCCTTCAAGAACTTGTTGTTTAACTGAAATCAATAAAAAAAAGTCTGTCATAATACACAGAACTGGAGAGTTTCTTTCATAAACGCGATAATTTTGTACTATACGTTATTCTTTCTTTTACTCAAAATGTCTCTAGAAAAAGCATTCTTCAATAGTTTCATCTTTTATTGGTGGTGCTATTTAGTGTCAATCGTGATATTTAACAGCAATCCACAGTTCGAAAAAGTGTTAAATATGGGAAAGTAAAGATAAATCAATTGTTTAAGATAAACCGTTGTATTAATCTGCTATGTACATTAGTTGTGTCAAAATTATTCCCTACTGCAGAAATAGCAGCCATGGCTATACTTTTATACCTCTAGATGAAGCAAAATAAGATTACATGATGCGAAACGAGGTAACTTTATCATGCGGATGGCGGCCATGTTAATTTTAATGAAGTTCACGAAGTCAGAGCTAGTTCGTTTCGTGCGCGAACGAAATTAACTGAGAGTGACTTTCTGAACGGCTAACTAAATGAACGAACTTCACGAAAGTGGTTTCGGAACGCTTCGTGAGAGAACGAGATTAACGCGTTAAACTCGTTCGTAGTTTCCGAACGAGCCCTATGTTTATCCTTTGCAAATGGCGTCACTTGGTTTTAAATTGAATTAACTGTCCGTATTTTGTGTATGTGCAAAAGGGCTAATTTCACCTTTAAATTGATTTCAATCTTTCTATAATTTTTACGTGTTTTATACTATGAGTCTGCCCACTCCAATATATATCCCGTGAGCGCTGCGCACGCGCAGTGAACGGCGCATGGGGGATGTTGAAGTAGCGATCCACATTGTTTCGACCTACGGCACGAACTGAGATGGAGAAGTCTAGTTTCTATTCTGCATGAGTTGTCATCTTATCAATCATGGCCAAACGATGCTATAGAAAATGGTACGGTTACTATTGTGTGTTGCATTGTTTGGTTATTTGAAAATTGATCCACAAAAGTTATGAGTTAGTGAACAGCAATGATCAAACTGTTTCTGACAGTGAGGAGATGCAGGAATTTTATCGGTTATATTAGAGGTACTCTGAATTTCCACGGTACAAAACGAATCGGGATTTGGTCTTATGATTTTACAAATGACTAATGTTAGAAATATACTTTGTCTTAAAACAATGTTTGATGTATTTTTCTTTAATAATTTTGGTTTACCCTTAGATAATCTTAAAACAGAGAGACTCGCTATTTCCTGGCTATCATTTCGCTACGGATAAAGAAAGGAAGCACCTAAAACTGAACAAGCCAAGAAGAAAGGAAGCAGGCTCAGATTATTTTTTGTGTCACGGTGGTTCAGTGTTACAGCGCTCATCTCTGATGTGTGTGGTCGTCGGTTCGATTCTGGCTCGTGTCATGTGGTTTAGTAGTGGACAAATGCCGTGTACGTGGGTATTCTCGGTGTCTTCCTACTTTCTTCATTCCACCAATTATCCCATCCTTATCCATTGGGATGAAGTCAAAGTTGCCTAAACTCCTTTAAAATTTCAAATTCAAATTCGTTTTTGAGTACTTGGTAATCAGGTACCGTTTTTAATATATTGAAAAATAATAGAGAAATGGCAATCCAAAGTTATTTTAGGAAATTAACTAGATAATACTTAAGAATTTACATCAAATGAACTAATCCCTAATTTAAAGTTGTTTGTTTTTAATGAGAAATTTGAAATCCTGGACTATGACGACCTAAGTTACGAACTTCAATATTGTCGGCTAAAAGAATTAGGTTCAAAATCTAAAATATTTCATTTCGTAAGTATTATAAATGGATTTCGTTTCGAAATTTCAGTATTGTTCTTGATTTGTTAGGTATTTTTAAAACTTTAGAAAGGAGGTGTGAGTATTAACGTATGTTAAGATATGGACCCATAAGTTATTACTTTAAATGTCTATATGATGATTGGTTTATTCGTGCTTTCTAAACTTTGTATATAATTTTGTATTTATGAAAGACCGAAAAAGATTTTCTTTATATTTGCTTTGTAGAAGAAGTGCTATGAACTTAATAAAGCGAATGCGATAAAAGTAATACAATTACAGTTACATGAAAGTGGCCCCCTTGACCTCTTCCCCCTTGTTGACGACATTGCCAAAAGGTAACATTTATTTCGTGTTAAACAATGTGACCGTTTTCCTCGAAGCCAAAAGCGGGACACTTTGTAACATCATTCCACAAATAAATGATGACGATACTTATAATATCGATAGTTAACATGTAAACCGTTATTATATAAGCACAGAGAATTAGCAAAATTTTAAACTTTGTAGCTTAATGACTGACTACATCCTGAATGAATATGGAGGAAACATATATATTCTCGGAACAAGATCTCGTTTTGTAATAAGGCTTTGATCGCCTTCAAAATGTCCATAGCCGATTAACTTTTTTCTGCAATTCATAAACCGACTTCATGAAAGTTTGCTGATTGGTTATGTACGTGCAAGATAGAACCAACGTTATAAGCATGGATTTACCAAAAAGGCTTCCAAGATCGTTGGACATTTACTTTTACGCAGAAAATACGATTTTAAACCTAAAAACATCTTTAAAATTTCTTCAAGGGCAGGCGTTAATGCCAACCACTGTGCTTTCCTGAACCCAATAGTTAGTTATTTATATTCGATTTTCACAAAATCAGAAAAGTCTTTTACTGATTGAATGAATTGTTATTAACGCCCTAAATTAGCTGGTGAGTTTCTAAGGACAAGGTCTACAGATTTTCGTAAAGTGGGCTCCGAATTACAGTTCAATGGATCCCGGCAGAAGACCTTTAGTTCTCGTACTGTGATTGCATTCTTTTGGTTCGTGAGTTACTTTAAGAAAAGTGTTTTGCTGAAACTATGATCTGCAGACACTTGTTTATTTGATTTGATACACATTTTTAAAATCTTATTTGTCCGTTAACACGTGTAGCAACACCAAATTCAGTTCTGTACTTATCACACCGAACATTACTATCTGAAACTAGTTTATGGATGAAAGGATATTTTGATTCCAGATTAGATTCAAAAAAGCACTTTGGTTTTGGGTTGTTCCCTTAACTGCCAAGGTGCAAAGTATGGGACATACACCCCGAGCTTCTGTATGTGTTACCGCTATATTTCTACCTACCTTCTTTTGTTTCTGAGGATCTTACAATGTTCCTTCTCCGTTTATAGCTTATTCAGTACCCGCTAAAAGACTTTTCAGAACTATATAGGCAGAGATAATTAATAATTAATTAATTAAGTAGAATTTAACTAATATGGCGGTAACAGCGGTAATTTTTGAACTGTACGTTATCTGTACGATAATAATAGTTTATACCAATTGTTTATATAATTTATACAATTTCCATTCAAGAACACGTTTATCAAAGTACAAAGCATGTGTTTTACAAAGGATCAGTTTAACAACTAGCAGATGGTATAGGACGAATGCGAGTTCAAAACTTGTTACGTACGTCCCGAGGTCCAGTATCTCATCGTCAGTTATCTGGCATCTAAACATGGCTGTGGATAGGGTTGATCATGAATGAAAAGTACATGAGCGGACGGAACACAAAGTCAATTACTAACTGAGGGGCGCACTTTTTAAATGTACGAGTTGTATCACATACCGCACCTCGGTATTACCACTGTACATATCGTGTTCAAAACTATATATTCGAAGTCATTGAACGCTGTGAATTGTTCTGAATGAAAACTGACTAACTAACTTCACTCAGTGAAGAGGGCAACGTCCAAATTCACTAACTCCACTTTCACTTTATAAAAAGCGGGACATTTTCGACTACCGTACCTTAAATTTCTCGGGAGACAGCGGGACAGGCGGCTGTAAAGTGGAACTGTCCCGCCCAAAGCGGAACGGTTAGTCATCTTAGTGTTAAAGCACTCTATATGTATGAAGGCCCAAATTACGCAAAATGTGTGTACGTCAAAAAACTGTCTTTTCCTAATCTGTGTTTTCGGGTTCACAATCTTAGGTATTGTGTGTTCGAAACTTGCTGCGGACCATCCTGACTGAGTTTTTTTTCAGAGTTTTCTTCAGTTTCACCACAAGAACGTCAAAATGGTTCATTAACTAAGATACCGGCCACTGAACTCCTCGTCTGCCTTGTATGACACTAGAAACAAGCCTTATTACATTCTTTTCTTTAGTTCGCAATGGTGCGTGCGTGGTGTCCTCAAATTTTGCAACGTTAATTTGACTGATTTACCAACGTAATACAATGATTAAATTTTGCACGGCGACGGTGACTATAGTATTCCATTGTTACTTACATTAAATTTCTATATATTTTAAAAGCATTTTTTTTTTAAATATGGACTTCTTTATCCTATAATAAATAATAGACTGCAAAGATATTGTGTTTGACTACTTGCAAAACACTTTAGGATTTGGGCCACGGGATATTAGATAGAGAAATTGTATCCGAACACGTAAATAAGTGAAACTAAAATAATTAAAAAATCTTTTTAAATACATATTTTCTTAAGCAGTTCGTACTAAAAAGTGAAAGTTAATTTTGTTTATTTATTATTAGAAAGAAAAGTATGGGGCGAACCAATCCAAGAAATTTATAAAGTGACTAGCGCACCCCATGATTTACCTTTAGTCATGCTTAAACAATTTAAATATTATTATTATTTATTTATTCACTTACTTTTTGCTGAGAATAGTTTAAGAAAATTATATCTTTAAAAAGTTTTTATTTATTATTTTCTTTTCTCCCTAATTTGACCTCATGCCTTCAGGAGATAAATATTTCTGGAAATTGTGTTTAGCCTTCAGAGCTTCCCATGTATTCAACGTAGCGAATGAGTGTATATTTAATGCCATGTTATTATTATTATATTTATTGTAAGTTTGTAAAACAAAGTGTGTTATATAAAATTCAGTTTTCAATACTTTTTAGTATGTACGTCACCTACGTTAGAACCTTTTATTACTTATGTATACCTCCGTACTTTATAGGTCTGTAACTGTTCATAGCACAAAAATCAATATTATATTATATTGTATATTACATATTATTATTATTATTATTGAACCATATTTTGTAAATAGCCAGATTAACAGAGTTAAATAATTATTTTGTTATTATTATTATTTATAAGTGTATTTATATTATTTATTATTATTAAATAGCGAGAGAATGGAGGAGAGTAATTTGTCATGATCTGGGAAGGGAAAAATAACGGGGGTGGTAAGGGAGCGCTGGGAGTCATGGGCGTAGGGCGTCTAGAGATATAAATGCCGCTCTGACTACACGTATATATCTCTCACAGTGAAACATACTTTGTGTGAAGCCAGATATAGTCCTTTGTTATTGCGCCTTTGTTGTTTATAGATGAGAGAAAGATAGAGAAAATTACTATATTACTTTTTCTTACATTATGTGGTACCTTATTTAGATAAATCCAGAAATAGAGATAAATAGAACTCACATTTTTATAATACAGTTAACTTCCTTTTCTTTACTTTTTTTTTAAAAGCTACACATTTTGAAGTTTTTAATTTATATACAGTTGATGAGGCCTTTCTACAGAATTTTTTAAGTCTCAAATTTTATGTCTAATACAAAAGTATTCAAAAAGTTTTGCACTATGGCCGTATCTTTTTTAGTAGTAGCACTAGGACCATGAAATTGTGTGTGCACTTACTTGTGTCCTTTATGTATATATGCATGTTACTCAATGTATCCTCGAGCCGCTGTGAAACATTTAACGCACCGTTCTTTTAATGCCGTAAATGCACTTTGGTATAACCCCGTGCACTGACTATTACACCACTGTTTCACACACTCAATGCGTTCTTGCTCACTGGTAAACTACCTACCACGACGACGGGTCTTCAGAAAACCAAAGAGAAAGAAGTCGGACTATACCAGGTCCAGGCTATAGGGTAGTAGAGGGACCATCTCCCATCCCATATTTCTGAATTTCTGCTGTGTGTGATAAGCAGAATGGGGCCTCGCATTATCTTGGTGCAGTTTGATGACTTTGTTTCGAAGCTCCGCTCTCTTTGTTTGTAGAGTACGTCGCAGAACTGCTCCTTATTAATTGTTGCGGCCCGTTCCAGAAAGTCGATGAAGATTACACCACGGTGATTCCAGGAGAATATGGTCATTAATTTGTCCACTGATCTGGTGAGTCTTGTATTTCTCTTCCGTGGAGAACCGGAATGACGCCATTCCATGGACTGCGTTTTACTCTCAGAATATACAGGGTGTTTCAGGACCTCTGGTACAAACTTCGGGAGATGAATTCTCATATCAAAACAAGAAAAAAGTTCATATGAACACGCGCTTTATCATGCGTAGTTTCGGCGCTAGAGGGCCTCAAAGACGTCCAAAACTGTATTTCAAGGCGATTTATTTCGAATACTAATATCTAATAAGCTGTAGAGGTTTCGGTCCATCGTTTCGTCAAAGAAATCGAACTTACTCGTTCGTTAAATGCATATGTCAGAAGTGATGGGAAAATGCGTGAGGGATTCTCAGTGAAATGATAGATTCCCTACGAATTGGACAGAGAAATTGTGTCGATCAGAGCATGAAGAGAATGACTTAATATCAGAAAACAATATTACGTTGGTTGCAAGTCGATACCTCACGCAGGTGTAAGATGGAGAAGGAATAAAATGTTATGCATGGTTGCATAATAGCAGAATGTATTTAGAGGTGATTTATTTCGAACACTAATAGCTGTAGAGCTGGCGGTCCATCGTTTCGTAAAAGAAATCAGACTTGCCTCGTTCAAAAAAATGCAGATGTCTGAAGTGATAGAAAAATGCGCGAGGAATTCCCGAGTGAAATTATGCAACTACGCAAAACATTCTTTATTTCTTCCTCATCTTGCATCTGTTTGAGGTATCACCTTGGAATCAACGTGGTGTTGTTCTCTAATAGGAAGTCATGCTCTACTTGCTCTATTGGACCCACATTCGCTGTGCAATTCTTGGGGAATCCTACACTAAAATTGGGGAATCCCTCGCGCACTTTCCCGCCTCTTCTGACATGTGCATTTTCTGAACGAGTAAGTTCGATTTCTTTGAAGAAACGACAAGCCGCCACTTCTACATCTATTAGTATTTGAAGAAAATCGCTTTGAAATACAGTTTTGTTTGAACGTTTTTTTGGCCCTCTAGCGACGAAAATACGCATAATAGGGTGCGTGTTCATATGAACTTTTTTCTTGTTTTGATGTGAGGATTCATTTCCAGAAGTTTGTACCAGAGATCCTGAAACACCCTGTATATTAACACGGTATACGTGGGCCTCACTTTGTCACAGCAAGTAAATCCATGTTGGTATTTTGCAACACAAGAGTTCATTTACTTTCTTCTTCAACCTCCCATAAACACGGTAAAATCTATAATATATTAAGATACTCTACAGGTTATAGTACTGCAAACAGTAAATTAAAAAAAAAAGCTATTATCAGTCAATATGAACGTTTACAATTTGTAATATCAGAAACCCAACTTAAATTAAGCTCTCATAAGTTTCATAACTGCCAGTATCTTGATGGCTATTAATCATTATTAGCAAGATTAAGTACTAATTAATCCGCTTACTGACCACTAATTAGTCTCTAAGGAACAGCCAGCTGATAAATCCATGTAATTAGAGTTTAATGAGCGGAAACAGTGTATACTTACTAGATGAAAATTGACGTATGATTTCGTGGATCGCCCAGGAAGTAAACATTCAGAAGGTTATGCAAGCATAGAGAAAAATAACACAGTATTTCACTTAAAGTATTAAATGTAATTAAACATTTTCGGATTATGTTTGTAATGTATAATTTAAAAATAATAAATTTAGTACTTTATACCTTATGGGGGACCTTTGGAAGTAGTTTGAGAATTGAATTTTAATTTGTATTCATTGTTTTTGAGAGACTGTTACAATTTATATTTGAGAATGCTAAGTTTACAAAAATAGAAAATTAAAATAGAAAAAAAATAAGAAAAGTTATGAATATAAATAATTAAAAATTATGTAAAAGGACTTAAGCCAACTCCTGTATTTAAACATCTAAATTTAACTATTCGGAAGACAGGGTGTATCTCTTTAAACGGTATACCAAAAAACAATAGAATCTTTAATTAGATTATTTTATTTTTAATAAGTAATAAAAAGAACAATTTAAAAACATATTTTGCTTAAACATTTGGTACTAAAAAGTAAGAAAAAAATTGTTTATGCACGATAAAAAGAAAACATGGGGCGCCCTCTCATATACAGCAAATTTATAAATTCTTCAGTTCGCACGCCCCATGTTTTTCTTTTTATTCACGCATAAACAAAATCTTTTTTATATTCCTGAATACCTTAATACAATACACCGTTAATAGAAAAATATTTATTTTTCAGAATATTTTGCCCCACTCGCTGGAGCTTCCTCAGCTGTGATCTACACTATCTACAATGACTTAACATACACATTTACATACAATACAGTGGTTTAACAGTGTTGCCAGTTACTGATTTCTAATTACCCCGTTCCCTTCGTAACAACTTTCCCCAATGGTTGGTTGTCTGGAAACCAACAGCAGGTGATGAGTATATTCATAAAAATTTCGGACACCCAGCACAGATGAAGCAAAATGAGTGGAAAAATATGTTCTTAAGGGCCATGAAACTTTGCATCGGCGAAGAAGCATTAAAGAAGGATGTAAGGCAGATAATTGACACGGGTGAGAAGAATGGATATACAAAGCAGGAAATGATTGTATTGTGGAAAAAAGGTAGATCAAAAACCAAATTCAAAATAAATCTGCAACCAATCGTTGATCAAAAACCTACGGAGGTTAGAATAGGAATACCAGGCTTCAGAGGTACATCCAAAAAACTACAAAGGCTATATAAAAGGTTCGGAGTACAAGGGATTTTAAAACCAAACATGAAATTACACAATATTTTCAATGAACACAAAAGGGTAATAAAAACGTAAGAAACAGACGGCATATACGAAATCGAATGCTCTTGTCAGAAATCTTACATTGGCTAGACTAAAAGAAAAATCAAAAGAAGGGTAAATGAACATCAAAGATACATAGCAAAACAAACGGACAGCTCAGAATTGTCACAACATGTAATAGAGGAAGGGCATCATATCGTGGGATACAAAAAAAAAATCAAAACAGTCAGAACACAGAAAGAACTAGACATTTGGGAAGCAGCTTTCATCATTAAAAGAGGAGATACTAGACAAGAAATCATGGAAACTTAAGTTAACAATGGGGAAAGATGTTACGAAGGGAACGGGGTACTTAGAAATCAGTAACTGGCAACACTGTTAAAACACTGTATTGTATATAGGCCTAAATGTATATGTTAAGCCATTGTAGATAGTGTAGATTACAACTAAGGAAGCTCCAGCGAGTGGGGCGAAATATTTTGGAAAATAAATATTTTTCTATTAACGGTGTATTTTATTATCAGAAAGTTATGATGAACACCGTAAATTTTAGGAACTTTATATATATATATA